>NIVC01003139.1:0-40000 GCA_002269645.1 Macrostomum lignano
TTGGCTAACTGTGTTACATAATGTCTCTCGTGTTGCCCCAACATTCTTGCTTGTCTTCGACCTTTTCCAACATGAACCTGGGCTCCTCTTGACACCCATTTTGCACGGTTTTCGTCTGTTAGTTTGGGAACTTGTTTTTGCTATTGAACCCTTATGTCTCTCGCTCTCCCCTGGGTCTACGGCATCTGTCTGCCCCATCTACATCCTCTAACCTTCCATCTTATCATCTCACTCTCACACTCCCTCTCGCCATCTCAATCTCAACCTCTCCTTCTCACCATCTTCCTCTCACCATCTCCCTCTCACCCTCTACCTCTTAACATCTCCCTCTCACCTCCATTGATATCTTATTGATTATGAAAAAGTACACCAGTGAATTAATTGTACATGCCAGAATCGGCCTTCTTATCTAACTATTCATTAAAACAAAAAATTAAAACAGATTGTTCAGTTAAACAATTAATAGCTTAGTTGTTTTGGTATTATTTGATTTAAGATGGCTAATTTAATTAGTGCTATTGTCAATGCACCTGCAGATTTTATTCTCTGTCGAAAAAATAAATACATTTAGGGAAAGCCATTTTTAGTATTTGGATGGATTCTAGCAACCAATTTACCCTCAATCTACCACCAATATACCACCAATCTACCACCAATCTACCATTAATATACCACCAGTCTACCACCAATCTACCATCAATCTACTATCAATCTACCACCAATCTAGCATTATTATTCCTCCAATCTACCACCAGTCTATCAAAAATATACGAAAAATCTACCAACAATTTATCAACAATCTACTAACAATCTACCAGCAATTTCTCAACAATTACTAACAATCTACCAGCAATTTATCAACAATCTACCATTTACTAATAATCTACTATTATAATACTATAATCTACTAACAATCTATTTAAAATCTACCGACAATCTGCCAGCATTCTACCAACAATCTACCACCAATCTACTAACAACCTACCATTAATCTACTATAAACCTACCTCCAATCTGCCACCAATTTACGAGTTCGTACCATCAATCTACTGTAAATCTGCAGTAAACAGTAAGTTTAACTATCAGTCTACCATCAATTCTACTATTGGCACAGTATCATCAATCCGCCATGGTTCTACCAGCAAGCTACTAAATACTTACAATCTACTATTTGCAGCTAAAAGCAAAGGAAGGCCCCCAACTCCAACCCGTCCCCAGTACATCCTCAGCAAACTCGCAGCGCACAGGGAGACTATACAGTTCTATACAGTCAGACTAACCCCAACCCCCTCAACAAGAACAGCATGAGTCATACAATCCATGAACTTTACCACTTTATACGCACAAGCAAACAGCTTAGCTATAGGGCAATAAAACGACCTTCAGCAGTAAATTCCAGACGTTTTCTTAAACCCTCCCTATGCGATGCTCTTGTAATATCTACGTATTTACTGTATAATAATGCAACTTCGACTCTAAAATGGAGGCCAGCGGGGGCACCCAGTAAGATTTTCAATGATTGTAGCCAACCCTGGTTTTTCTAAGCCCTCTCTTCCTCCTATGGCTGGAGTCAAAAATGGAAGTAAAAACACTTTGGAAGGTTTTGGAACGGAAAATGCTTTACGCTCGCTATTTTTAGCCTATGAGTCATTGCGCTTGCACTAAAAGTTCTGTGTTAGCTTAGCCTTTATACAATGAGGCCCAGAACTAGAGCAATGGTTCCGCCTATACTCACATGTAGACAACTATAGGCAGAATTATATTGTTCAGTTATACTGCTATAGGAAGGAACGAAAAGATAGACTAGATTATGCGTTATACTTAATTATATCTATTTTTTTACTTTGGCTTACGGGGAGAACTGCTGAGATGTCAAGGCTTACTGTGGAATTGCTAAAATTGGTGAAAGAAAAACGTACTTTCAGTTTAAAGGATTCACATAAAATGAATAATTTTCGCCCCTTGCTATTGGCCGCCTCGAAGGGGGCACTACATGGCTAGTCCTATATACTAAAAATGGTTTGTCTCTTGCTAGGCATGTGTGTGATCGATTTCAGATCAAAAGCGACTCAACGATTTTCTTTAATTGTTACGAAAAATCGGTCGATATTGAAAAAATAAATTTTCTGTTTCACATTTCTCATGTACATTTTTCACGTTTAAAAAACTCAAGTCGTAAAAACTAATTCAGATTTAGAATTAGGCCAATTTTGTTATAACTGATTCGGCCAAACCAATGATACGATAAATTTAGTAAAACAAAATACTTTTATATCTTTCATATCTGAACTCTGAACTATGAAAATGCAGCATCAGCTTAATTCGAATAAAAATGGAAACTAAACATTTCTGAGGAGGCTTTGAAGAAGGGACTCGCGAGCGACGCAATTCGAGGACTTTTTTTCTGAACAGCTACCATCCGTACTAAGCTATTGAGCCCAGTTACAGTGCTAGTTAGTCTGCACAATTTTGACTGTGCAGCAGTGATGAGTCACTAGTCAGACCCCTAGCCAATTCCAAAGCTTTTTCGGGATTATTCACGGAGTGATTGATGCCTGCCTAGGGCCTAGGCACTTCCTTTGGCTTTTTGGGAAAGTCATTCGAGACAGGGTTTTGCCTGTTTCACCTGTTAGACAGGAGTGTCACCTGTTAGACAGGAGTGTCACCTGTTAGACAGGAGTGTCACCTGTTAGACAGGAGTGTCACCTGTTAGACAGGAGTGTCACCTGTTAGACAGGAGTGTCACCTGTTAGACAGGAGTGCCACCTGTTAGACAGGAGTGTCACCTGTTAGACAGGAGTGTCACCTGTTAGACAGGAGTGTCACCTGTTAGACAGGAGTGTCACCTGTTAGACAGGAGTGTCACCTGTTAGACAGGAGTGTCACCTGTTAGACAGGAGTGTCACCTGTTAGACAGGAGTGTCACCTGTTAGACAGGAGTGTCACCTGTTAGACAGGAGTGCCACCTGTTAGACAGGAGTGCCACCTGTTAGACAGGAGTGTCACATGTTAGACAAGAGTGTCACCTGTTAGACAGGAGTGTCACCTGTTAGACAGGAGTGTCACCTGTTAGACAGGAGTGTCACCTGTTAGACAGGAGTGTCACCTGTTAGACAGGAGTGCCACCTGTTAGACAGGAGAGTCACTGTTAGACAGGAGTGTCACCTGTTAGACAGGAGTGTCACCTGTTAGACAGGAGTGTCACCTATTAGACAGGAGTGTCACCTGTTAGACAGGAGTGTCACCTGTTAGACAGGAGTGTCACATGTTAGACAGGAGTGTCACCTGTTAGGCAGGAGTGTCACCTGTTAGACAGGAGTGTCACCTGTTATACAGGAGAGTAACTTATTAGACAGGAGTGTCACCTGTTAGACAGGAGTGCCACCTGTTAGACAGGAGTGCCACCTGTTAGACAGGAGTGTCACATGTTAGACAGGAGTGTCACCTGTTAGACAGGAGTGTCACATGTTAGACAGGAGTGTCACCTGTTAGACAGGAGTGTCACCTGTTAGACAGGAGTGTCACCTGTTAGACAGGAGAGTAACTTATTAGACAGGAGTGTCACCTATTAGACAGGAGTGTCACCTGTTAGACAGGAGTGTCACCTGTTAGACAGGAGTGTCACCTGTTAGACAGGAGTGCCACCTGTTAGACAGGAGTGTCACCTGTTAGACAGGAGTGTCACCTGTTAGACAGGAGTGTCACTGTTAGACAGGAGTGTCACTGTTAGACAGGAGTGTCACCTGTTAGACAGGAGTGCCACCTGTTAGACAGGAGAGTAACTTGTTAGACAGGAGTGTCGCCTGTTAGACAGAATAGTGTCACTTGTTAGACAGAAACGTGTCTAACAGCGCCCATCCAAAATAATCTACCCATCGCAGACCGGAAATCCGTCACCGGCAACGAATCCCAACAGCAGGGCGTCGCATCAATCGGCGCCACCGTCCCCGGCCGAGCCCCCCGTCCAACTCAGGCGGCACAGATCCGCAGCCAATCGGCACTCAACGGCAGCGCTTCAATCGACACATGCCAGCCAATCGCAGTGAGACGTCGCACCCTGCTCGACGACATTGTCAACGACAGCAATGCCAGCAGCTCAACAGCTGTCAATATTGGCATCATACTGAGCGGTGACGATCTTGAAACTGGTTGTCATGGCAACAATGAAGCAGCACAAGTTGAGGTGCGCCAATTGCGACTGGTTGAAAATGTCGGTTCCGGTCGATTCGGAGAAGTTTGGCGAGCCGAGGCCGCGGTGGAGAAGAAGCGGGTGCTGCCAGTGGCGGCTCGGGTGCTGCCAGCGGCGCACTCAATCGCATCCGCCGCCTCGATCGCTCTGCGATCTGTTGAAGGTCTTCAACACCCGAATCTGTTGAGGCTGTTCGGCTTGGCTGAGAGTTATCGCGAGAGCAGTGGCACCTCGTCGGATTGTTGTCGGCGGCTGGTGCTGCTGATGGAGTGGGCCAGTCTGGGGCCGGCAGATCGCCATCTCAGGCGGCATCCGTGAGTGGACTTGCATTTGACTCGCATGGATGAGGAGTTTTGTTTGAGGACACGGGGGAACTCCCGGATCAAGACCCCCAGCTACATACAGAATTGAATTATTTGAATGCTTCAGGGAATTCCCAGCTCTAGACAAGAGGGAATTCCCAGCTCTAGACACGAGGCAATTCCCAGCTCTAGACACAAGGCAATTCCAAGCTCTAGACACGAGGCAATTCCCAGCTCTAGACACAAGGCAATTCCAAGCTCTAGACACGAGAGAATCCTCTATTCTAGACACGAGAGAATCCCCTATTCTGCTAGACACGAGGGAATCCCCTATCCAAGAAACGAGGGAATCCCCTGTCCAAGACACAAGGGAATCCCCTATCCAAGACATGAGGGAATCTCCTATCTAAGACACAAGGGAATCCCCTATTCAAGACACAAGGGAATTCCCTATTTAAGACACAAGGGAATCCCCTATCCAAGACATGAGGGAATCTCCTATCTAAGACACAAGGGAATCCCCTATTCAAGACACAAGGGAATTCCCTATTTAAGACACGAGGGAATCCCATATCCAAGATCCAGGGGAACCCTACCCAAAACACGATGGAAATTCGCTGTTCAAGATTAATTTTAAGCAAGAAAATAACAGATAAAAACCAACCCAATTCCGCAGCGAATGCCCTAGCGAGCACCTGTTGAACCTGGCTCACCAGGTGTCTCAAGCGATGTGCTACCTGGAGTCTCGGGGTCTGGCGCACCGATGCCTGTCCGCTAGAAATGTGCTGCTGTTTCCAATTTGGCGAGCAAAAATCTCAGGCGATTTCGGCCTGTTCGATGGCAACGGATGCAGGACTGACTTGGCTGCTGGGGACCGCAGCGATGTCAGGTATGCGTATAGGATTTTTCCTCATCATTGATTTAATAAATTTAAGCCCCTGTCTCTTGGTGGGCGCCCCTGTCTCTTGGTGGGAAGCCCCTGTCTCTTGGTGGGAAGCCCCTGTCTCTTGGTGGGCACCCCTGTCTCTTGGTGGGCGCCCCTGTCTCTTGGTGGGCACCCCTGTCTCTTGGTGGGCACCCCTGTCTCTTGGTGGGAGTCCCTGTCTCTTGGTGGGCACCCCTGTCTCTTGGTGGGCGCCCCTGTCTCTTGGTGGGCACCCCTGTCTCTTGGTGGGCGCCCCTGTCTCTTGGTGGGCACCCCTGTCTCTTGGTGGGCACCCCTGTCTCTTGGTGGGAGTCCCTGTCTCTTGGTGGGCGCCCCTGTCTCTTGGTGGGAGTCCCTGTCTCTTGGTGGGCACCCCTGTCTCTTGGTGGGCGCCCCTGTCTCTTGGTGGGCACCCCTGTCTCTTGGTGGGCGCCCCTGTCTCTTGGTGGGCACCCCTGTCTCTTGGTGGGCACCCCTGTCTCTTGGTGGGAGTCCCTGTCTCTTGGTGGGCGCCCCTGTCTCTTGGTGGGAGTCCCTGTCTCTTGGTGGGCACCCCTGTCTTTTGGTGGGCGCCCCTGTCTCTTGGTGGGCGCCCCTGTCTCTTGGTGGGCGCCCCTGTCTCTTGGTGGGCACCCCTGTCTTTTGGTGGGCGCCCCTGTCTCTTGGTGGGCGCCCCTGTCTCTTGGTGGGCACCCCTGTCTCTTGGTGGGAGTCCCTGTCTCTTGGAGGGCGCCCATGTCTCTTGGTGGGCGCCCCTGTCTCTTGGTGGGCGCCCCTGTCTCTTGGTGGGCGCCCCTGTCTCTTGGTGGGCGCCCCTGTCTCTTGGTGGGCGCCCCTGTCTCTTGGTGGGCGCCCCTGTCTCTTGGTGGGCACCCCTGTCTCTTGGTGGGCGCCCCTGTCTCTTGGTGGGCACCCCTGTCTCTTGGTGGGCACCCCTGTCTCTTGGTGGGAGTCCCTGTCTCTTGGTGGGCGCCCCTGTCTCTTGGTGGGAGTCCCTGTCTCTTGGTGGGCACCCCTGTCTTTTGGTGGGCGCCCCTGTCTCTTGGTGGGCGCCCCTGTCTCTTGGTGGGAGTCGCCTCGTGAGCGATCGTGAGCTAACCCATTTTCTAGTATGTTCGTGTGTCTGCATTACATTGTTCAAAAAGTTCCATATCATACTGTACTGTTCCAGATACTGTAGTTCCAAGGTTAATAACAACTGCCTACTATTAGTAGCCTCAAGCTAAAATGACTGTTAGCAACAGAAATCAACTTTCGCTCCCCCCGATGCCGTATCCAGGCGATCCGCTGACGCTGCACCGCCGCACCTGTGGCACGCACCAGAAGCGCTGCAGCACGCCCGATTCACCTGTCGCTCCGATGTCTGGAGCTTCGGCGTCACCTGCTGGGAGCTGTTCAACCGAGGCCGTCGGCTGCCGTTTGATCAACTGCCTGGCAACTGCAGTTTGACATCGCAGCAGCTGCTGGCTCGACTGAAATCGGGTGAGCGACTGGTGCCGCTGAACGACTGGTGTACAGCTGAGCTGCGCGACCTGCTGCTCGACTGCTGGCGCTGGGCGCCCGAGGACCGGCCGGCGTTTGCCAGCATCGAGCACAGGCTCGCCAGGATGCTGCCGCTTGCGTCGGCGCCAGCGGCTACAGCGACAGCGGGGCAGCCGAGTCCTCATCGACGAGTGAGTCGGCAATCAGAGCTGGAGACCGCGGCTGCTGCCGCCTGCGACTCTGGGGAGGCTGAGGAGCTCAACTACTGCGTGGTTTAAAGGGTTTCTGTCTGTCTGTCTGTCTGCCTGTCTGTCTGTCTGTCTGTCTGTCTCTGTCTGTCTGTCTGTCTGCCTGTCTGTCTGTCTGTCTGTCTGTCTGTCTGTCTGCCTGCCTGTCTGTCTGTCTGTCTCTGTCGGTCTGTCTCTGTCTATCTGTCTGTCTGTCTGTCTGTCTGTCTGTCTGTCTGTCTGTCTGTCCGCCTGTGTGTCTGTCTCTGTCTGTCTGTCTGTCCGTCTTTCTTAGTTTTTGTCTGGCTGTCCGTTTGTCTGTCTGTCTTTATGTTTATTGTCTACTCAGCCAGTCCGTTTTATTTTCAATTGACTTCGTTTTGATCTATGAGACTTAGGTATGGATGTTCTCAGCGCATCGTCATGCTTTTTGAAGTTTCAATCTTTATTCATAAGTCGTTCTCTTAATCAGCTTAAGCTCGATGCACTCATTATATATGACAAAATTTTGCAACCAGCTTTGTAAAAACAGTCATATCATACTACTGATATGCAGGTCTTTGTGATTTTAACACAAATTGTTTTTTGATTTGCACATGGATTCTGGCGTAGAGGAGTTCAAGTTTTGCTATAAGAAGCTCTCGTAGCTCATGTAGAAATGTAGAATCACACCAGAAGGTCATATTCTAATTCTATTGCATATATTCTTTGTTAAAACTATATTAAAACAAAGGTTTATAAAAATGTATGACTGCTATCACATGTAAATATAAAAATAAAACAAAAGCAGTATGTTCAACGTAATGCAACCTGTTTTACTTGTTAGCAATGACCTTAAAAGATAATATTTTGATGGTATATTTGCGTCTAATTGAGTATTGATAAAAATTTTTCGAAAACCTAAAATTTTAATTTTAACAAAATCGTAATATATAAAAGTTTTATAAACTATATAAACTAATAATTAAGTGCGCTATGTTGTTTAAATAGAAATTTGTTTCTTGGCTAGTTGTAAACAAATCGTCCTTCAAGCAAACTGGCTCAGGCTGGACAGGATCCGATAGGCCATGGAAGCGTTGACCGATAATCCGACAAAGAAGGTCAGAGCGCGAGACGGCTGCGGCAGAGCCAGCTGGTAGGAGATGGTGTGGGCGATCCTACTGGCGGCAAAGATTCGAAAGTGCCAGAGCGCGGTGCCAGCTGCCGGGCCAGTTAGGAGGTACAGGCCTCCCAGCAGTACAAACGGCAGCACATTCTCCAAATCGTTCAGATGATTGCGACGAACTCGTTCAACAGTTTCATTGTTGAACACGACAGGTTTGCGTACTGTGGCGGCGTCCTCGGGGTTGGCGTAGATCTGGTGTGGGTTGGTTTTATTGAAGGGTATTTAGTATAGTCACGTGATCCGGTATAAGGTATGCTGTTCTTATTGGCTAGCAGGCTTGTCACGTGACCTGATTCATTGTCTATTCAAATCTTTTGTTTTTATTGGCTATCAGACTTGTCACGTGACCATATTCTTTGTCGATTTGAATCTGTTCTTTTTTGCTAGCAGGCCTGTTACGTGACCATATTCTTTTTCTATTTGAATCGGTTCTTATTGGCTAGAAGGCTTGTCACGTGACCTTATTCATTGTCTGTCTGAATCTGTTTTTATTGCAGCTATAGCTGGCTTGGCAACTACACCTATCGATATAGTTCGAGTAGTATTTTGTCATGAATGCAGACCAAGTCACGTGAATAAATCAACAGTAAAAACATTATTTGCTATACCCAAACTTACACTATTTTTAATCCTTTTAAAAGCAGTGAGCAGCGACATGGCCATAGTCTTGGACAGAACCACGGCGGAATAGAAGGCGAACGAGCCCAACAAACTGTCCGGGATGTTGATCGACACCATCTTTGAATTTTAGCTGCTTCGGTTGAGTTTCGAACTTTCGAGCTTAAAAAATAGATTGAAATAGTCAAATCGTTTAAACAAACTTGTTTAGAATTTTAGAGAATTAAATACTTTGAGGGCAATTACAAACTAAAGATTTGGTTGCTACAGGCAATTCAGATAAGATTAAGTAAAATGTATTCAATATAAGTTTCATTTCAATACCAAACAGCACTGACTCACTGGCTTGAGCAAGTTGCCTCTTAAGATTTAGTGTCAGCGCTAGTCCTAGACGAGTATATGCATATAGATAACAGTTTGTAAAGCCAAATCAGTTCAGCAGTTTACTTAAACGAATAAATGACGTTTATAAAACGATTCTTACAAAAGATCAATTAGAGATCAAAAGATCTAAATTCAAGCGTGTTAAAATTACCCCTTAATTAATATGGGACTACATTACTATAGCACTATAAGGATACAAAGGATTATGCCATCTTACTAATCTTTATAGGGATTTTAATTGAGATCTCTTTAGGAATCTCCATTGGGATCACTGAGATTCTTAATTTGGATCACTGGGATTCTCAGTAAGGGGTCTTTGGGATTCTCAATTGGGATCTCTGGGATTCTCGATTGGGATCTCTGGGATTCTCAGTGGAGATCTCTGGGATTCTCAATTGGGATCTCTGGGATTCTCGATTGGGATCTCTGGGATTCTCAGTGGGGATCTCTGGGATTCTCGATTGGGATCTCTGGGATTCTCAATTGGGATCTCTGGGATTCTCAGTGGGGATCTTTGGGATTTTCGACCGGGGTCTCTGGGATTCTCAATTGGGATCTCTGGGATTCTCGATTGGGATCTCTGGGATTCTCAGTGGAGATCTCTGGGATTCTCAATTGGGATCTCTGGGATTCTCGATTGGGATCTCTGGGATTCTCAGTGGAGATCTCTGGGATTCTCAATTGGGATCTCTGGGATTCTCGATTGGGATCTCTGGGATTCTCAATTGGGATCTCTGGGATTCTCGATTGAGATCTCTGGGATTCTCGATTGGGATCTCTGGGATTCTCGATTGGGATCTCTGGGGTTCTCAACTGGTATCTCTGGAATTTTAAATTGGGATCATGATTCTCAATCATTATCGATCATTATCGATCATTATCTCTGGGATTCTCAATTGGGATCTCTGGGATTCTCGATTGGGATCTCTGGGATTCTCAATTGGGATCTCTGGGATTCTCACTTGAGATCTCTGGGATTCTAAACTGGGATCTCTTGGATTATAAATCGGGATCTCTGGGATTCTCAATTGGGATCGCTGGGATTCTCAGTGGGGATCTTTTGGATTCTCAACTGGGATCTATGGGAGTCCCAACTGGGATCTTTGGGATTATCAGCTGGGATCGCTGGGATTCTCAACTGGGATCTCTGGGATTCTCAATCGGGATATTTTGGATTCTGAATTGGGATCTCTTGGAATTATCCAGTAAAACTGTAAAATTGTTGCAATAATTTTGTGTTGCATTTGAAAACCTGATTTCCATGTTTATGTAAAGGAATTATACAAAAGCTGCAGCAAGGAATGCTAGTATTAGACATAGACATAGTATGATTAATTTTTGCTAGAAGCAGAAATTGTTTTTCTAAGTCTTTGAGTGGCTGCTGGTCTTGTGTTATTTAACATGTATAATAAACTGAGAAGATCACATGGTAGGATGCTTTAATAAATGTTTCAAAGGTTTTTGTAAGATTAATGAATTATTTTGAGCTTTGAAGAATAACTCAAGATCCTAATAGTCTGGGAGGCAATCCTAGCAACTCAGGATGCAGACATACAGTTTGAATTAAATAAATTAAAAAACTTGATAAAAATATTACTACTAAATTAATTCACTGTCTGCCTAAAACTAAAACCTAAAAGTAAACTTTTAGTTACTATGATTGACATAAGACATAGACAATTTTAAAAATTCTAATGTCTGGTATTTCGCGAAGATGGATAGCAGCTATTTAAAAGCAGTCAACAGCATATGTATCAATACTTTAAACAAATTTGGCTATTTATATTTTTTTTTACTTTTCCCACTTTTTAAAAGTAGTAGCAATTGAAAAATTGTATTTCACTTTATTAAATTTTATAGCGCTCATTATAGTTAAATTTTGCTTTGTTTCAAGCCATGCAACAAAAAATTCTGTAATATTAGAAAAGCTATGTTCATCTTTATATGCTTTTTTCTGCTTAGTATTTTTTGTATTTCTCTTGGCTGTATTTGCTTTTGAAATCAAAATTTCGTTATAGTCAACATAACACCGGAAAATCAAAAGCCAGAATGAAGGGCCCTGCATTTTGAGTTTTCGGCGTTGTGAAATTTCGGTCTTATGAAACCCGAAATTTGCAGGGTCTTATGAAGGGCCCTGCAGGGTCTTATGAATTTTCGGTGAAATTTCGGTCTTATGAAACCCCCCCCCCCGCCAGAATTAGGCAGGACTGGTCTATAACGCAGTTCAGTTCAGTTGATAAGTTGGGCCATGCTATAGAATAATTACCCTGCGCTTCAGCCCTAGAGAGGGTTTTTACGCAAATATTATATTTTAAGTTCAATGTTTGTAAAGTATTGTGTAAATAAGTAGGGTCGGCAGGCGGTTGGGATTGGTGTTGTGTCGTAAATTGACGGGTTAACTTAATTATTCCACTGATTTTTCTACTATTAGTATGGTGTGGCGTTATGCTAACAATATTAATATTATTCTTGTCTTTTACTTCTACTGCCACGTCTTTCAGTGAGTATTTGATAAACTATCCGTATAATTACGGATGTGATCACATCTCTGGCTCTTTTAAATATCGATCGTTTAATTAGTTTTTCTAGTGCAGTGGATAAAATATATAAATAAAGCAACTGTGCGCACTTGGCACTCTAACTTTGCGACGACAGCTGGAAAGCCCAAGTCTTTGCATAGCTATACAACATTGCTTGTGACGCTAGTATGTAGCTAAGTTTATGTTGAGATTTAATATTTTATACATGCAGTTGCTTCGCTTTTAAAAGGTACTGATCGAAAATGAAATCTACTTGTACATGTACATGCAGCCAAGTGGAGTGGAGAACTCCCATTTGGCAAGCAGTAGATTTAGGGTCTTGCCCATAGACATGCATAAGCTGAAAAAGAAGCAAGCAATTTGATAATTCGGCCATATAGACATTAGCACAAAAGAAGAATTTCAACCAATGAGTTTCGCTCGCATTTTTCCTTGGTACTTACTGGCTGCGATATTCTATATATTCCTATATTCTATTCTATAATAGTTATTAGAACTCCTTGATTCCAACCAACAACCTCTATTATCGGCTCTCTCGATCAGTTTTCCAAATTGTTTTTTGCATTATAGGCAGTGATCGAGCATGATGCAGCAATTTAGATATGTTCAGTTTTAAGCTCGTTATGGAAATCTGCGTGCTAATCGACTTCATAAGCAGTTAATAAGATCAGAATTATCAAACTAATGGCTTGGTTAGTTGCATAGAACTGAGAATGGTCTGGGGTTTACCGCGCTACGCTGCATTTTTTACATGTACATGTAGTTTGCGCCACAGATACTATAATAGTTATAGTATTATAGTAGTATTATAGTATTATACTATATACACTAATTATTATAGTATCCGTGGTTTGCGCTAAAAAGCTAGGTCGATTGTTTCATGACTGCAAATTAAAAACAAACAAAACAAAGACATCTGTTACATGTTGAACATTGTGTAGCTCGTAGCTGTCAATCCGGACCGATCGACAAATAATAGAACTTTTCTTCTTTTACCCCAAACATGTGATCAAAAGAAAGTGCATAACTTTAGAGTTTCTGCTGTTTAAATACAGCAGGGCTTTCATTTGGATCTGGAATGTCTCTCTACAAACAGAACTTCTTTTTCTGTTTAAACCTTATTGTTTACGCTTTCCAGTTTGCTGCCCCACAGAGTGCGTACCTTGCAGTGCAACTGAAACTTCATCTTCTTGTGTTTGCTCAAACAAACCTGCACTGAGATACCCAATGGGAGTTTCCGGGTGTAATCGACAAGCGCAGTCAACATAAGCAGGTGTTTCCTGTACCATTGAGAAGAGGATTTCAGCTTCCAGAGCTAGAAATCTTTTTATATACCTTCTGTTGGCATCCATCAATTAAGGCACAATAAATTTGCTCTCTGTAAATATGGAAACTTGAAAACGTAATCCTAATTTAAAAAATTATCATGGACAGCAGGGGCGTCGCCACCGTGGGGGACCAGGGGACATGCCCCCCCCCCCAGTAAAAGCTATTGGAGGACATGCCAATGCTTTGTCCCCCCCCCAAACTAGTGACCCGTTTTGGAAATCAATAATTTTGCTTCAGGGCGACAAAGTATAGCGAAAACGAGTGCCTGGGGCGCCAAAATGAGTGCTTGGGGCGCCAAAATGAGTGCCTGGGGCGCCAAAATGAGTGCCTGCGGGCGCCAAAATGAGTGCCTGCGGCGCCAAAATGAATGCCTGCGGGCGCCAAAATGAGTGCCTGCGGGCGCCAAAATGAGTGCTTGGTTCACCAAAATGAGTGCTTGGTTCACCAAAATGAGTGCTTGGTTCACCAAAATGAGTGCTTGGTTCACCAAAATGAGTGCTTGGTTCACCAAAATGAGTGCTTGGTTCGCCAAAATGAGTGCTTGGTTCACCAAAATGAGTGCCTGCGGCGCCAAAATGAGTGCCTGCGGGCGCCAAAATGAGTGCCTGCGGCGCCAAAATGAGTGCCTGCAGCGCCAAATGAGCGCTGACAACACTAATCCTGAAAATAGTTTACATGTACATGTAGAATTCTTGGCTTTGTCCCCCCACTATAAAATCCATAACGACGCCCCTGATGAACAGCTTAGGCAAATGGGTATCTGAATACAACAGGGGCCAAAATAGTGTATATTTTTTACACTTTTTCTGATCTGAAAAGTTTAAAACTCAAACAGTTCCATTGTAAACATTTATTAAGTTCTTGTCCAACTGGCACGGCTATGCGGTCTTACGAAGGGCTGACAATTGTATGTCTTCATTTTGACTTCAGCCATGCGTTGCCTCAGACAGCAGATACAGCTTCCAGAGAAAATGAGACAATTGTAGACGAGAAGGACAAAAATGCAACAGAGAACACAAAGAGGAGCTTGATCTATGCCACAAAAGAACCTAGGGAAGAAAATAGTGAAGAATATCAGCCGAACTAGCTGCAGGCCATAGGCGTGTCCACGATTTCATGTGATGCAACTGCCTCTCCAAAATTTGCAATGGACTCTCTTGCACTCGCATCGGAAAGGACTCAGCTGCATTTTGCACTGCATCCTTTCTGTTAGCCTGCATCCCAAGATGTCCCTTCAGGAACTGCTATATCTTCCTTTCTCCACCTCTCCTCCCTCCCCAACAGGAAGTCCGGTTTCCCGTAAGAATGCAAATTTATCCTCATTTTCAGTCCTTCTGTAGTACGACATAAGTTAGAGTTAGAGTTATAGAGTTAGCAGTGTCAGTTTGAGCTGCATGAAACTTTATAGACGAAGGGGTCTTACTAAAGCTGTCGTAGCGTAAGTTCGATCGATCTTTTCTTACGATGATCTTCAGTGTCCGTCAAAATTATCTATAAGGTTCTGTCTGCTCATCCTTCATCTGCCTGCCTTCGTATCTTAGTGTCTGTACATGTATTTTCTGCCAGCATGTCTTTCTGTCTGTCGCCGTTTCTGCATCTGTAGATGTCGAGAAATCCGGTTCAAACTATAGGAGACTCGACAATCCAGCAAACACATGCAGTGAAGTTTCATTTCCCAGCCAATAAGGATTGCGCTGCGTGCAATAAGTCATCCATTGGCTGAATAAAAATTAAGGATACAGTATAAAAGACATGCATCATTTTATGCTCGGGGAAAATTCTTTCACAAACACGACAAAAATGAATTTCAATCGAGTTTTGTCGATAATCGTTAGCCTAGTTGCCATAGCAATGACTGCTGATGCTACCACAAGCCGTCAGCTAATGTGGCTCAAGGACCGCGACAACCTCCAGGACTACTCAATGCTGGGCAGCAGGCGTCAGGTCGGACACCTGTCGATATGCCTGGCCTGGGTTGACTCGAAATTCTCAACAACCGCCCGACTGGCGAAATTCGATAAGTCGACAGGAGACTGCGAAGCTTACGACTGCCGCCTGCGAGATCTGCCGTTGGACGGACCCGGATGTAGGAAATGCAGAAGCGCCTCGAATATCAGCAATCCTGTGGTGTGGCTGAGGTCAATGTTTACCAGCTGTTGGACCACGGTGCAGCACAGGGTGTCGGGCTCGGTAAATTTCCAACGAGTCTGGTCCGAGTACAAGACCGGCTTCGGCGAGGGACCCGATGGTAACTTCTGGATAGGTAAGTCGCTTATTTGTTGCAGACAGATTAACAGTTTTACAGTAAGCAGCATCCTCTGGTGTAATCGACAGAAACGTATTTTGCAATGATCTATGATGTTTGACATGATTTGAAGTGAAGCTACCGAGAAGTGAAATCCTTTGAACTGATTCAGGCTTGGACCGGCTCTTCTCGCTGACCAATCCAACGCCGAGAAAGCTGCTCATACTGATGCGAGTGTGGAACAACTCGCAGAGCTGGGCTCACTACAAAAGCTTCTCTGTAGCTTCGGAAACTCATCTGTACAAGCTCAGCGTGTCCGGTTTCTCAGGAAGTGCCGGAATCGGGGATTCGATTGCTGCGCCGTGGGATGGACTTACAAAAGTGATTACCAACGGTTTTCCATTCACGACAATAGACAAGGACAATGACAATACAGAAGGCAACTGTGCTCTTGCGTTTAAAGGCGCCTGGTGGTTCAACAGCTGCTTCGGTGCTCATCTAAACGGTCAATACCACAATTATCCTGAAGCGCTGAGCACAGATACCAGCTCTCTCTCGCACGATCCGCTTGCAAGCATCTAACAAAACTCCAATATATCGACTTCACTTACTTGACTTATATGTAGCTGCAGGGCTTAACTCCGAAAGTTCTAGCAATGTCCAACACTATTTTGGTTTTCAGAGTTATTTCTATTTCGGGTTTGTGATATTTCGGGTTTATGATATTTCGGGTTTATGATGGGCGTTGCTATTTTGTTTTTCGGATTTATGACATTTCGGGTTTAAGATATTTCGGGTTTGTGATATTTCGGGTTTGTGATATTTTGGGTTTATGATGGGAAGTGCTTTCGGAGTTGTGATTTTTCGGGTTTATAATGGCGACCCGCAGAAGTATCCGATGAGAAAGGAAGATTTAACCAGGTCTATATTAGCTACTAGCTAAGTAGTAGTGTAGGAATTGTAAGAGTCGCGTTTGCGCGGAGATAATCTAACGATTACTGAGAGCATTTGCTGAAAGGTCGCATCAGTCTTTAACACTGCGTAGATAAAAATACTGTTGTGCCGGAGTGCATCTGCACTGCTTTTAGCCATCTTTAGGGCTTGCAGTGAGTACGTCATGGCGTGTTTACGAGCGCACGCACCACCCCCCACTGCCTGTCGATCTGGGGGCTTTTCTGCATCTTAAATCTCGATCATCAAAGATGTTAGGTAAAGCTTGAATGCAATTCACTTGGCAAGTTCACGAACCGTTTGACAAATTTAATTTATGCCATGTACTCTACATAGAACCCCGGTTAATTGCTTGGCCACAAAAGCATATAGTCTAATGCAGAGGTCTTTTGAAACTTCACAGTTCTTCTCAGTGTGCCTCCTCCTAGCTCTCTTCTCTCACCTCTCTCTTGTCATCTCTCCTCTCTTTTTCTTTCCTCTCCTCTTATCTCCTCTCCTCTCCTCCCTCTTCTATTTCATCTTTCTTCTTTTATTTGATGTCTCCTCTCTTCTCTCCTCTCCTCTCCCCTCCTCTCCTCTCTTCTCTCCTCTCCTCTCCCCTCCTCTCCTCTCTTCTCTCCTCTCCTCTCCCCTCCTCTCCTCTCTTCTCTCCTCTCCTCTCCCCTCCTCTCCTCTCTTCTCTCCTCTCCTCTCCCCTCCTCTCCTCTCTTCTCTCCTCTCCTCTCCCCTCCTCTCCTCTCTTCTCTCCTCTCCTCTCCCCTCCTCTCCTCTCTTCTCTCCTCTCCTCTCCCCTCCTCTCCTCTCTTCTCTCCTCTCCTCTCCCCTCCTCTCCTCTCTTCTCTCCTCTCCTCTCCCCTCCTCTCCTCTCTTCTCTCCTCTCCTCTCCCCTCCTCTCCTCTCTTCTCTCCTCTCCTCTCCCCTCCTCTCCTCTCTTCTCCTTTATTCCTTCTCCTCTCCTTTTTCCTATTTCTCTTCTCTATTCCCTCTTCTCTCACTCCTCTGGCCCTTGAGGTAAAAAGTTTGCCGACCCCCTGGTCTAATGGTAATTTTCAGTTGCAATTTCTCTGACAAGTGGCTTCATGAAATCTACCCCTGTCAGCTAGTAGCTTTTCTAATTTCAAAGCATTCTTTTACTTCTACGCTCGCAGCACTCCGAGCGCAATCTGAGGGAAACAATTTTCTCAGCTATACAAATTACCCCAGCACGAAAACTTGTTTTTCTCATTTTTAGATGATAAGAATTGATGTTTTTAGAAAAGTCAATCTTTTTAGCAGTTATATAGAGTGTCTTTAAATTAAATAATCCGCACCGTATTTGTTTTTATTGGCGAAGAATCTATTAAATTTAACGGCTTAAAATTAATCGCTTTTAAAGAAAGAAACACGACCCTTATATAATGTTATAGCTTGAATTCTTGCTCAGGTGGCTTCTTAGACACGCCTCACTTGCAGATATACTTTACATACGACCAGTTGGCTTTCACCATCGTGCAGCGCAGTGGAGAGCAGCAAACTTTGCCTTCGCTAGAGAAAACGCTGCACTCTTTGTTTTTTTTAACGCATTCCTCTCTGCGGGTGTATTGGTAGTTTGTTATTGAATTTATATAATTCATTTTGACAGACAGACAGACAGACAGACAGACACTAAGACAGACAGACAGACAGACAGACAGACACTAAGACAGACAGACAGACACTAAGACAGACAGACAGACAGGCAGGCAGACAGACAGACAGACAGACACTAAGACAGACAGACAGACAGACAGACAGACACTAAGACAGACAGACAGACACTAAGACAGACAGACAGACACTAAGACAGACAGACAGACAGGCAGACAGACAGACAGACAGACAGACAGACACTGACAGACAGACAGACAGACAGACAGACAGACAGACAGACAGACAGACAGACAGACAGACAGACAGACAGGCAGACAGACAGACACTAAGACACTAAGACACTAAGACAGACAGACAGACAGGCAGACACTAAGACAGACAGACAGACAGACACTAAGACACTAAGACAGACAGACAGACAGGCAGACACTAAGACAGACAGACAGACAGACACTAAGACAGACAGACAGACAGACAGACAGACAGACAGACAGAGACAGACAGACAGACACTAAGACAGACAGACAGACAGAAGACAGCAGACAGACAGATACATATTAGTGCAGACACACTGGTGGGAAGGTGCCAGCAATCTGCCACTTACGCTGATGCTTCCGGCGGTCCCAGCAGCGTCATAGCGACTATGAGAGCAAAGAGGACAAAAATTTTCGACATTCTGAAATATCCAATAACGTTCACAATTAATTGGAAGTAGATTTTCTGATGGGCAATAAAAAATTGGCATAGTCTATACCTGACAGCTTGGTATATATATCGTTCGCAAATTCGTTACTATTACAAATTTTTTAAATTTTTGAAGAAAAATTGAATTTTGTAGCAAAATTTCAACTACCGCATTAATTTGCCAGATAATTTTTTTTTCTTTCAAGATTCCTTGAAATAAAATTGAGCAAGATTGTATCGAACAAATCGAAATAGTTATGGCTAATTTATGCAAATATCGATCGTGGAATATATTCAAAAACGTGAAAAAATCGAATTTACGAGCTTTATATGAGCGTATTGTAAGAATTGTAAGAATCACGTTGGGGAGGAGATCTATCAAAAAGAAATTGCGTTATTTTTCGGTTTAACCACAACAGCAGCAATAACAATATCAATAAACAGCATACATGTAGCAAAAATCTTTGAAATGAGAAAAGCAGCTTCGGCCGCGTGCCTCAGACCCGACGCCTGCACCGCGGCTGGAATTTCAACCGATAATAATTAAATGACGGTCGCTTGGAAAATAAAGTTTATAGCTATTACTCGTAGTGCGTGATTATAAAAATTGAAATTAAGGAAATATGTTGCATACATTTTTTGTACCCTCGTAATTCAGGAATTTCATCATTCGACAATCGACGAGTCTGAGTTCTATGATTCTGTTTAGCCTCCTTTGTACATGTACATGTATATTTACATCTGGTATATGGAACATCAAACCGTCAATTTACATTTGTAAGTGTCTTACGTACTATACTAGCTGTACATATACTTGCTGCTGCTCGTACAACATGATAGTGCGTGTTGGGCAGGTACTTTATTATTAGAGGCAGGGGGGTTGTGTGCACCCTGGCGCAATTTAAGCGTCATTGGCACACAACCGGCGAGAGGCATTACTGCTCATTCTGCCGACTCCCCTAAGCAGGCATACAAGCGCGCGGATACGTAGGCAGGCACACACTCACACAGGAGTGTACGGCGGCCCTAACTTTATCAATTGTTAGGCATGTACACTTCACTGCGCCTTGGGGGGGTTGGCTCTCAAGGCCGTTAATTGCACGAACGAGTCAAGCTGAGATTCCAATTCAGCCCCAAATTAATGTGACTGCACTTGGAATCGAGCCTGGGTCGCTGGCACACAGCTAGCTGATCAGCAGTTATTTCATATTTAATTGATTTTCCTACACGCCTGATATCCCACTCGCATTTGCTCCGCAATGCTCTACTCACCATGTAGAGTCGAACAGTAGTCACGGTAGTGTAGGCCTTGGCCCCCTAAGTGATGCAGAATCCTACTCTACCAGACCACATGATGCGAAACAGCGGAGGGAGCGGACTGGAGGCGACGCCAGGGATTAGCGCTGAATACTGAGGGATTAGCTCTGAATACTGAGGGATTAGCGCTGAATACTGAGGGATTAGCTCTGAATACTGAGGGATTAGCTCTGAATACTGAGGGATTAGCTCATACTGAGGGATTAGCTCTGAATACTGAGGGATTAGCTCTGAATACTGAGGGATTAGCTCTGAATACTGAGGGATTAGCTCTGAATACTGAGGGATTAGCTCTGAATACTGAGGGATTAGCTCATACTGAGGGATTAGCTCTGAATACTGAGGGATTAGCTCTGAATACTGAGGGATTAGCTCTGAATACTGAGGGATTAGCTCTGAATACTGAGGGATTAGCTCTGAATACTGAGGGATTAGCTCTGAATACTGAGGGATTAGCTCTGAATACTGAGGGATTAGCTCTGAATACTGAGGGATTAGCTCTGAATACTGAGGGATTAGCTCTGAATACTGAGGGATTAGCTCTGAATACTGAGGGATTAGCTCTGAATACTGAGGGATTAGCTCTGAATACTGAGGGATTAGCTCTGAATACTTGCAGCAGCAGCATGCAGCAAAAAATTCTGTAATGTTGGAAAAGCTACTGTTCATTTTTATATGCTTTTTCTGCTTAGTATTTTTTGTATTTATCTTGGCTGTATTTTCTTCTGGAATCAAAATTTCGATATAGTCAACATAACACCGGACAATAAAAAGCCAAAATTCGGCTGGACTGGACCATAACACATTCTTCAAGGCCGACTGAAGTAGGGTTGGCAGATGGTTGGGATTGGTTTTGTGTCATAAATTGATGGGTTAACTTAATTGTTCCGCTGATATTTCTACTTAAAAGTATGGTGTAGCGTACATGCTAACTATATATTAATATTATTCTTGTCTTTTTCTTCTCCTGCCACTTTCAGTAGAGTATTTGATAAATTATCCGTATAATGTGTTTAGTGACATCACTCGCTCATTTTAAATATCGATCTTTTAGTTTTTCTAGTCTGGATAAATATATAAATAAAGCAACTCTGTGCGCACCTGGCACATTAACTTTGCGACTACAACTGGAAAGCCTAAGTCTTTGCATGGCTATACAAAAATTGCTTATGAGTTCATATTTATGTTGAGACTAAATTTTTTATACATGCAGTTGCTTCGCTTTTAAAAGGTATCGCTTTTGACGCTCTAGATAAGACTTTAGACATTCAAAATAAGACTGCATAGAATTGCAAGCAAGGCCAGGCTAGCCACGGCCAGAGCAAGCCCAGTCTTGGCTGCAGGGATGGCTTGGCCATAGACTAAAAAATGGAATATCAAAATGAGAATAAGACGCTCAATATGAGACCGGGAGTGAACGTAATTTATTTGCTTTTTGGCAGTCATCATACAAACAGCTAAGGAGAAATTAGGCAATAAACAAGAAGCAGAATAGCATATCGAAATGTTTAGTCCATCACTGAAGTCAGCCTGGCGGACTGCGTTAGAAGGCCATTCGATTTAAGCACCTGAAATCCAAGGGGTCAGATGCAACCCAAGGGGTGAAGAAGGAGAGCTGGCTGAGGGTCAGAGGGTTAGAGCGATATCTGAAGGCTTTCACACTCAGTCTCATATTGAACGTCTTATTCTCATTTTGATATTCCATTTTTTAGTCTATGGCCAAGCCATTCCCGCAGCCAAGACTGGGCATGCTCTGGCCGTGGCTAGCCTGGCCTTGCTTGCGATCCTATGCAGGCTTATATGGAATGTCTAAAGTCTTATCTAGAGCGTCAAAAGCGATACTGATCGAAAATGAAAATCTACATGCAGCCGAGTGGATCGAGTGAAGAACTCCCATTTGGCAAGCAGTAGATTTAGGGTCTTGCCCATAGACATGCATAAGCGGAAAAAGAAGCAAGCAGTGTGAAATAATTCGGCCAAAGACATAGCACAAAATAAGGATTCCAAGCCAAGGAGTTTTGCTCGCATTTTCCCTTTTACTTACTGGCTGCGATATTCTATATTCCATTCTTTTCTATATAGTTACATGTATTAGAACTCCTTGATTCCAACCAACAACCTCTATCATCGGCTCTCTCGATCAGTTTTCCAAATTGTTTTTGCATTAAAAGCTGCAGTGATCGAGCATGCAGCAATTTAGATATGTTCCCAATTTTAAGCTCGTTATAGAAATCTGCGTGCTAATCGACTTCATAAGCAGTTAAGATCAGAATTATCAAACCAATGGCTTGTTATATAGTTGCATAGAACTGAATGGCATGGGGTTTACCGCGGTATACGCTGCATTTTCTCGTCTGGGCCACATATACAATAATAATTATAGTATTATAGCATTATACTTTATATACTAATTATTATAGTATCTGTGGTTTGAGCTAAAAAAGGTCGATTGTTCCATGACTGCAAATTAAAAAAACAAACAAAACAAAGGCATCTGTTACATGTCGAACATTGTGTAGCTGTCAATCCAGTCCAGTTCCAGAGCGATTGACAAATATAACAAATAGAACTTTTCTTCTTTTACCCCAAACATGCATGTGATCAAAAGAAAGTGCATAACTTTCAAGTTTCTGCTGTTTAAATATACAGCAGGGTTTTCATTTGGATCTGGACATCTCTCGACAAACAGAAACTTCTTTTTCTGTTTAAACCTTATAGTTTACGCTTTCCAGTTTGCTGCCCCAGCGAGTGCGTACCTTGCAGTGCAACTGAAACTTCATCTTGTGTTTGCTCAAACAAATCTGCACTGAGATACCCAATGGGAGTTTCCGGGTGTGATTGACAAGCGGAGTCAACATAAGCAGGTGTTCCCTGTACAATTGAAAAGAGAATTTCAGCTTTCAGAGCTAGAAATCTTTTTACATACCTTCTGTTGGTATAGCATCGCATTTTTAATTATGCATCCAGCAATTAAGGCTCCCTGTAAATATGGAAACTTGAAAGCGTAATTCTAATTTAAAAAATCATTATGGAAAGCAGGGGCGTCGCCACCGTGGGGGACCAGGGGGGACATGCCCCCCCCCCCTCAGGAAAAGCAATGGGAGACATGCCAATGCTTTGTCGTCGTCCCCCCCAAACTAGTGACCCGCTTTGGAAATCAATACATGTAATTTTGCTTCAGGCCGACAAAGTATAGCGAAAATGATCTGCCTGCAGCGCCAAAATGAATGCCTGCGGGCGCCAAAATGAGCGCTGACAACACCAATCCTGAAAAAAATTTACATGTACATGTAGAATTCTTGGCTTTGTCCCCCCCACCATAAAATCCATAACGACGGCCCTGATGAACAGCTTAAGCAAAAGTTATCTCAATACAGTTTAATGTAGCATGAATTAAACGCTAAAATTATGCTGAAACACTTCGCAACCGTGTATTGGTTAGATATTTGCGTCTTACGAGCGTAATTTAGTTTTTCATCAAAATTATTTGTCTTTCTGCCTGTCTATCAGTCTGTTAATGTCGCCGTTCCTGCATCTGTAGATGTCGAGAAATCCGGTTCAAACTATAGGAGACTCGACAATCCAGCAAACACATGCAGTGAAGTTTCATTTCCCAGCCAATAAGGATTGCGCTGCGTGCAATAAGTCATCCATTGGCTGAATAAAAATTAAGGATACAGTATAAAAGACATGCATCATTTTATGCTCGGGTAAAATTCTTTCACAAACACGACAAAAATGAATTTCAATCGAGTTTTGTCGATAATCGTTAGCCTAGTTGCCATAGCAATGACTGCTGATGCTACCACAAGCCGTCAGCTAATGTGGCTCAAGGACCGCGACAACCTCCAGGACTACTCAATGCTGGGCAGCAGGCGTCAGGTCGGACACCTGTCGATATGCCTGGCCTGGGTTGACTCGAAATTCTCAACAACCGCCCGACTGGCGAAATTCGATAAGTCGACAGGAGCCTGCGAAGCTTACGACTGCCGCCTGCGAGATCTGCCGTTGGACGCACCCGGATGTAGGAAATGCAGAAGCGCCTCGAATATCAGCAATCCTGTGGTGTGGCTGAGGTCAATGTTTACCAGCTGTTGGACCACGGTGCAGCACAGGGTGTCAGGCTCGGTAAATTTCCAACGAGTCTGGTCGGAGTACAGAACCGGCTTCGGCGAGGGACCCGATGGTAACTTCTGGATAGGTAAGTCGCTTATTTGTTGCAGACAGATTAACAGTTTTACAGTAAGCAGCATCCTCTGGTGTAATCGACAGAAACGTATTTTGCAATGATCTATGAGGTTTGACATGATTTGAAGTGAAGCTACCGAGAAGTAAACTCCTTCTAAACCGATGCAGGCTTAGACCGGCTCTTCTCGCTGACCAATCCAACGCCGAGAAAACTGCTCATATTGATGCGAGTGTGGAACAACTCGCAGAGCTGGGCTCACTACAGAAGCTTCTCTGTAGCTTCGGAAACGGATCTCTACAAGCTCAGCGTGTCCGGTTTCTCAGGAAGTGCCGGAATCGGGGATTCAATTGCTAAGCCGTGGGATGGACTTACGAACGTGATTACCAACGGTTTTCCATTCACGACAATAGAAAAGGACAATGATAACGCAGATAGCAACTGCGCTAAGTCGTTTAAAGGCGCCTGGTGGTTCAACAGCTGCTTCGGTGCTCATCTCAACGGCCAATACCACAATTATCCTGAAGCGCTGAGCACAGCCTATGCTATGGGCATCAACTGGATGATGCCGTTCGAAGCCTACTACTCGTTGAAAGAGGCCGAGATGCTTGTTTATTGAAAACCAAACATAACGATTACAATTTAATCGAAGGACGCAACAATTTTTAACTGCATGAATACTTATTGTAGATTGTTTAGACAGCGGCGTCGCCATGGATTTTATTGTTTTGGGGACAAAACCAGGAATTCTAACATGAAAAAGTTCTTACATTTTTTTGGTAATCGGTGTTGTTAGCATTCATTTGGGCGCCGCAGGCCCTATATTTTAGGGCTCTGAAGCAAAATATTGATTTCAAGATGATGCGTCCTGCGGAGGTGACGAAGCATTGGCATACCCCCTCCATGACTTTTACTGGGGGGTCCCTCCCCGATTGCGACGCCCCTGTGTTTAGTAGCGTTGTTTTACTGAAATTTTTATACTGTTCATGGGTGCGTCGCACGCAGGCCCCACCGGCCCAGCACGCCCATGGCTGGTAGGGTGACTCCACCAAACCAGCAGCTTAATTGATGTGTCTGTGGCAAATTACTTACTGTTTGCGCACCTCCCTATGCGCCTAATTGCTCCCCATTACTGTGTCGTGCTATATAAGAACTTCATGTCTGACAAATACACTGTATACCCTCTCTCTCGCACCATCTTCTTGCAAGCATCGTACAAAAATCCAATATATCGACTTGACTGTATTTGACTTACTTGACTGATATGTAGCTGAAGGCGGTCCGAAGACGCAGCGGGGAGGCGAGCGTCGTCCATTCCGCTAATCCCTGAGATGCCCGCATTGGCCAGGGCGCGGGGCCGGTCAGGAAGGTCTGTTGGTCCTGTCTGTAGCGTTTTCTTCGGTGGGAAGACGGAGGCTCGTTTGGTAGCCCGGAGGAACCGGATGAGAAGTGGAATGTTCTCGGGCCGGCAAGCGTCTTCTAGGGACGGGTTGGGCCCGAGGTAGTTGAGCCGGTCTCGGATGAAGGCCAGCTGCTGTAACAGACGAAGTGTTTGGCGTTTTGTTCTCGAGGTTGCAGAAGAGGCAGAGCTCGCTCCGGAGAAAACAGTAAAGCAAGCAAAGCGTGACTTGTGAAGGTCCTAATGAGAGCGCGGATATCGTTTCGACTCTGGTTCAAAAGGATTCTCCACAGATTGAGGGGACGGGTTGGGCACTACCGCCCGGGATCGGCGGCAGTCGGTAATACCATCCGATCTGTGTAGGTGCAGATATCCAGTGAGCGGCTGGGATGGGGCCAGAGGCACGGGGCCAAGGAGCGAGCTGAAACTGCCTGTCCTTAGCGAGCCAGCGAGCTCGTTACCTTTAAAGCCGGCGTGTCCTGGGATCCACGAGTTCTTCCGAGCCAGCTTGTTGAGCTGCCCGATACAGTCTCGGACTGTTCGGCAGTTCGTAGTGTTGTGTGGAACAGGGCCTGCAGGGCAGCTTGGCTGTCATTCTTCCGCCTTTAAAGTCCCTGCATGCAGCAGAGCTCAGCAGCGCAGGAGCTGATGGCGAGGACTTTGTTTTGGAAGACACTAGGAGAGTCTACCGATATGTTGGGCGTGAGTGGAAATCACGTGGCCATTGATAAGGATGCAGACACCATAGCTGGATGCACCGTCTTTGGAGGATCCGTCAGTGAAGCAGCGGACCTCCCTGGGGGCCCATCTGTCGTCAGCGGTCTCCCTGGAAGGGATAGTGACTTTGAAGGGCTGTAAGAGATTGAGAGAGAGCGCGGCTCAGCGTCCGATATATAGGACAGCGGTGCTCCCGCTCTCCCCCAAAGTTTCAAGGCACAGGTCAGAGTGCGGCGGGAGCTTGCGTTTCGTGAGACTCGGCTGAGTTCTTACGGTAAGCCTTACTCATTTGCGCCAGGTTTTTGAGTCGACTCATTATTATTGTTGTGGTTGAGTCTATTGAGACTCCATTGGTTGTAGTCTCCAGAAGGACTACCCTGATAGCCATTAGAAGACTATCAGTAAATACCGGAGCTATACCTAGAGTGAATTAAGACACTGCTAGAAGGAGAAGGCTTAATTGAATCCGCAATGCGCAATCCGCAATAGGATCTCCATTGTTAATATGCTTCATTATATTGTTATATTGTTATTGTTATATTGTTGTTCTTATATTGTTAATATGCATAGTTAAGATTCTGATTAGTCCGAACGACAGATATCGGCCGGAAACGACTTCATTGGAAGTAAAGAGGAACCTGCACTAGGACAACTAAATCTAGACGTCTAAACTGATTGAGACCGAGAAATACGCAAAGGAAGAGCTCTCCAAATCAGGACTCAAGGTAAGATACCTTTATTTGATTACTGAGTTGCCTAGCAATGGCTAAAAGTGATTGTTCCTTGATTACTAAGAAAGTATTGGTAGTAAGGAACACATCAGGTGGAGACCAAGGTGGAGGGTTGAGCCATACGGTAGTCGCTTGGTCCATCCTTCCGTCAGGGCGAGGACCTGTTGTGGTACAACATGTACACAAGACCACTAGGGTGGAGATCCGAGCGCCGCTTGAGCAGAAGTTGCCACAGCTGCTCCCCAGACTTGATGGCGCTGGCGGCCGGGATCCAGATCCAATGACGGATGGTTTTCGGCCGCTCGCTCTCCAGGGCGAAGTTCAGCTGACCCAGGTCGCTGTGCCAGTCGAACGTGGGCAGTTGATCGCGCAGGAGATGGGTGCACTCTCCTCGGATTCGCACCACAGAAGGATGCACCCGTTTATGTTGTTGGACTTTGGCGATGTCCACGAAGACATCCTTCAAGGTTAGGTTTAGCAAGGCCTCAATCGTCGAAGGTGCGCCGCTCAAGTGTCGAGCTGCTCAGACGTCAAATCGCTGTCCCCGCCGAGAACCATCATATGGCGGGTTGGAGCGGCTGCTTGACCTTGAACGCACACATGCATGTCTCCGAGGTCGTGCCCGGGACCGCTTTGTCATTGGAAGGCGGCAGGCTGGCTGACCCCCTGAGAGTCCGAGAACAAGGCGGTTCCAGACGGTACAGCCGCGCCACCAGACTCTATAGGGGGCTTCCATAATAATAAATCTAAGTTGCTGCTATTAGTGACTATCATGAGCTCAATAAGCTCAAAAGCAGATACGCTACGGTAAACACACTAGGAAGAAACTGAAAATTTTCGACATCATGTTGAAATATCCAGCAATACTAGGAATCATATCCAAGCAGAATTTCTGATGTGCAATAAAAATTGAAACTCCATTCATATGCTTCCCAAGGTTTGGTATGAATATATTCGGTGATTTTTTGGTCCTACGAGCGTTTGCTGGAGAAACTTTATAAAACAAATTGAGCGTATTTGCCACTATAGAATTTCATGTCAAGATTTATCAAAAAAAATTGAACAAATTTATATCGAATAAATGACTTGATTTGTTTAAATATCGATGATTGAATTCAATTTCAAAAACGAAAAAAATCCACCAAATTTATGGCATACGAATTATAAATAAAATTCATTTTAATAATTTCTATTAGTTTTTTGCCGACTCGAGTTGTTGTAGTGAGTGAATCGAGGCTAGACCGCTTGTTGTAGTCGATAGTTGCCGAAAGCTTGCAGGCGAGAATAATAGCGATCAGTATATTTATTGAATTATTGAGCTGAGTCAGAATGGTGGCTAAAGTCGCACCATGCACATTTGATATTGTACGCAAAGGATTGAGCTGGCAGAGTCACGCGGCGCAGCCGCTAACAACCCCCCCCCACACACACGATAGTAGGCGCTGCCTACAGTTATTATAACATATCCATTCCAATCCATGGATCCGGCCCACAATAAATGTTTCATGTATTTGTTCGCCGAACACAATTCCATATCCAAGGACTACAAGAAGAAGAATTTTAACGAAGTGACTTCAGTGGTCCTTGATGTACATATAGCTTTCTCCAGATGACTCTCATCTTAAGATCATATCCAAGAGGAAAAAATCAGGACCTAAGAAAGACAAAATTACAATTTTAGACTACCTAACATAAATAGGTTCGCCGCTTTTCATTTTCGTACTGATTCTGGTTCGGGAACTGGATATTCTGTGCAAGGACCACTGTATATAGTTTTATACAGATATACAGTGTAGCTATAGCTATACATGTAGCTATACTATTATACATGTACAGTGGTCCTTGATTCTGTCTGGAACCCTTCGTGAAAGTTTATTATTTATCAGCCGGCACCCGTGTCACACTTCCTAAAGGGGAAAACTACACAAACTCGCAATGGTGTTCAATGGGGAAACTACATGCATATATATAGGTAGCGCTTTACTCAAGGAGTGTAAGCAGTGCATATAACATTTCAGCCGGAGGTAAAAATTCAGAATGTAGTTAACCTCTATCTCAGAAATATTTTTCTTTTAACTGGTTTACACTCCGTCACGTGAGTTATAGCATATGCTTTCTGATTATGCAGTCCATATAAATTCATTTTGTTTAAAACCGTACTTAACCCAAACAATTTTTTAACCTAAGAACGATAACTTAATAAAATTGCCCACACAAGAATCAAGAAAAGTATCTATCAAACTAGTCTAGCCTAAAGTATTAGCTATATAGTTAAAAGAAAGGCAATAAGAGACTGCTATACCTTTATTTGCTCGTCTACACATCTAAACAGTTTTTTTATTTTTTAACCTTTATTCGCTTTTTTGGTAGAGACCTAAGTCACCGTTTATAATGTTGTAGAATGTGGGATCGAATTGAAATGCTCTGCTCTTTTTGTATTGAATGTGGGAATAAAAGCGAATTTCTCTTTGTCTCGGAGTCTTAAATAGTTGTCAAATTATACCATATACCAGTATAATGACATACTCGAGTTTAAAATATTAAAACTATCATATTATGAACTTTTATTATGTTAATGCTTGTAGTTTGAATGAACAACTTGGCTAAGTTACTTGACCTATTGCATTGTTTATTGTTTAAGGAGAATTTTGTACTCATACTTTTTAGATTAAATTTAGGTTTTGGACATATTCTGCTAGTATAAGCTTGTAAAGTTGTAACCTTTTTTTATAAATTATTGCCATATTGGCCAACCTCATTTAATTTTAAAGTAATTTTTCAACCATGATAAGAACAAAATTTTGAATGCTTTCTAGCATGCTTGAAATTAGTATGAGGTTCATAGATTCTAAAGTTTCATTTGAGGGTTAATAAATAAAAATTTACTTTATGTTATGTTAAAGCCAAGGCTAAAGCACCAAGAGTATTTTTTATTATTTTGAAATGATGTCCAACTTTGGTAATACTTTTTATAGCTTTTAATACATAGCAAAACATTTTCATTTTCTATATAATAGATTCCAGAGAACAAATATTAGTTAATACAAATCCTTTGCTACTCACTAGGCTTCAGTTTTGGCCATGATCACAATAACAAATTGTAATATCATGACCAAATGGAATTACAATCAACTTTTAATTGTGATAGTTAGTTTGTAGTCGCTATTTATTTTTAAAATTTTCATGATAATTCTATAGGCCTACTTTTAATGGAACTTTAAAAAACCTAACAAATCTATCTTTCACCAAACCAAGAATTGGTCCATTACCAACCTGAGAATCGGTCCTTTGACAACCTGAGAATCGGTCCTTTGACAACCTAAGAATCGTTCCTTTGACAACCTAAGAATCGCTCCTTTTCCAACCTCAGAATCGGTCCTTTACCAACCTAAAAATCGGTCCTTTACCAACCTAAAAATCGGTCTTTTACCCAGTGGCGAACTCAGGATTTAGTTTTGGGGGGGGGCCGCAATCCTTAGGGGCGCCAATGTTGGGTGTCTTGTGGGGGCGCCATTTGCCAATGTTGCGTGCTTAAAATTTAAATCATGAATATTGAACAATTTGAGCACTTTTGTATTTCGACTTGTACTTATTTATTAGAAAATAACTATTATGCTTAATTTGTTTATTGGACTTTATGTATGATCACGTAGGAACAACCGCGAAATTGGCATTCAAGGCATCAATCAGAATCGATTCAAATGCGCGCAAAAGTTAAGTACAATAACTAAACTCACATGCAAATATAGACAATATTTTGTACTGACAGATTAAAAAAACTCATAGCATGGGAAAGTCGTTTTACGATGTGAGAAATTTTCATTAAATTTGAGCATGAAAAGTTTCAGAGTAATGAGAAAGGTATGAAACATTCGCCGAATTTTGCACAGACACTTCTATAGAAACTTTTTAAAGAAACATAAATAAATGTCCAAATATAATAGGCAACTCCTGAAAACACTGCACATATACTTTTATCGTCCATGCTTGCAGATTTTTTAAAGCAGTTTTCATTGAATAGAATGATCTAGAAGCCTCGCAAAATGACAAAGAACTTGTTTTACTACACCCAGTCACCCATTATTTCTTGGAAATCAACTAAGTATATAACAAGTATCTGTGGAAGTAATAAATAAGCCTATTTGAACAGCTTGCTAAAATGTCAATACACAGAATACGCAAAGCAGGAAAATGTCAATACATAAGATCCGGTAAATGGCACCTACTACAATAGTATATGACGGCTCGTACTCGTACGAGCTAGGATCGCAAATTAAAACAATAGCTAACACTTCAAAGTAAAAGTTCTATCCGTCTGGGCTGCGACGCGAACCTTTGAAGAACTTCTTCAGGAGCTGGGCAAGCGCTACGGTGGCATTGGAGCAGCAGAATCGATTGCAGGCGATCCTCTCCCATTGTGCTGCGCTCAACAGTTAAAGTCCTTTTTAGCTTGGAAAAAACTCTCTCTGGCTCACACGTTGAGACTGGAAGAGTAGCCAGGATCATGAGTAGTCGCTGAATGTTTGGAAATTTATGCACGCTACAAGTCTTTAATGCTTCAAGTGCTGACCCAGGACGGTCTCGCGTCGACACTGCTGCCCACTGTCGACGCCATAGCAGGTACTCTTGCTTCACCACTGAAGGTGGGTCTGTAAGTTGGCAGTTGTACTTCAGCACAGCTTCCTGCACTTTACTCCATTGCTCCTCCATGTCAACAAGCTTTTCGTGAAAAAACTTTGGTATCAGAAGCGTCAAGTTGAAGGCACGCTTTTGTGGAGCATCAAATCGCAGTTTGATATCTGATATGATTGCTGCTACTGCCGGATAGAAAACCGTTTCTCTGTAATGCTGCTCAGCTGTTACCGACACCGGTTGCCGGGATCTTGTAGTTGCAAATGCAAAATGTTCTCGTGCAGAGCGAATTCTTGGCGGCCTTACTTCGATATCAAATTCTGCAGCGAGCTGTTCAACTTTAGAGAATACTTCTCTAAATCGCACCTCACTTTGAAGCTCTTCCAGTTCAGCCAGGACATGATGAACATCTGCTAAAGCTTCTACCAGTTCGCTGCTAGATGATTGCAGTCTTCGGGAAACAGGCAGCAGAAGACTGGCCAAGGTTTCAAGGACAATCATCCCAACAATAAAGTCCAAATTCAAAATAGCTGAATGGTGGCAAGCTGCAGAGCGAGCAGCATCGGTTCCTGGCCAGGAGCTGATTTCTTCTAAGGCTTGTTCAATGAAAGGAAAAAGCAATCGAAAGGTGACGACAGCGGTGTGGCGCTCCAAAAATCGAGTTTCACACAAACTAATGAGATGCCGCTTTGCCGTTTCAACTTCGTGATCATTTGATTGTATTAGACGTTTGAGCAAAGTAGTCCTTTTGCTGCTTGACTTGAAGCCTGCTACAACCTCTTGAATGACTCCCATGGAATTTCTGATGATCTGGACCTTAATGGCATTTGCTGCGCTTAAATTCAACCAGTGAGCCATACAATGAAAGTAGTCCGCTTGAGGGGCCTCTTTGCGGATAAAAGCAGCAACTCCAATTCTCTCACTCGCCATGGCAGCGGCACCATCGTAGCATTGTGCTACGCACTGATTCAAATCAAGTCCAAGAGTGCATAGGCGCCTGACAATTGCGGATGAAATATTCGCACCACTGAGTCGCAAATTCTCCCATCCATCATAATTTTCAGCTATATCAGCAACAACATCTAGCATTGCAACTGGCTCTTCGAATTGCTGAAAAGCACCATCTTCAGTTTGTTCTACAAATTGAACAACGATGACCAGCTGCTCCCTCTTCTGTACATCCATCGTTTCATCGACAATCAGTGCCCAGAACATAGCATTCCTAACTCGAGCGACAATTCTTTCTTGAATAAGTTGCAACGCGACATCCAAAGTTTCATTCTGAATTCGAGGAGAAAAATATGTCGCGTTTAACGATGCTTGTCTAGCATGTGCTCCCAAGACACTGTCCCCAGCTCGAATACGAAATCGTAAAAGCGCTCGGAAATTTCCATCATTGACTTTTGGCTCTTCTGCCTCTTGAGAATTGTCTGATTCTGGGAATAAAGGCTGATTTTCTCCGCGGTGCCCACGCAAACTGAGATTTTGTCTTGCGCATGTCAGCACTGTGTCAATCACTGATATAAGAATTTCCCTGTTTTTACTGATTTGCTGTTGACGCGTCTTCTCAATTTGGGAGCGAATGTCGTTGGTTTCTTCTCCAAATAATGTGCGCTTCTCAAACTCCTTCATTTTTTCTACATTTGCTAGATGAAAAGCGGTCTTCTCGTGACAACTAAGGTGTCCACTCTTGCCAGTGAGTTCGTCAAAACGCTGTAGTGGCTTCATAACTAATACGCCAGGCATTTGTCCACCCCCATGAGAGCGCCCTCCAACTCCAGCTGCTGATGAAAATAATACACATGGGGTGCAAAATACGCCTTCAAGTCCAGAGACTCGGCTCACAGATAGCCAGGGAAACTCTTCAAGATGACTGGGCATAATTTTTCGTTTTCTCTGACGTCCTTGACATCGATGCATTGAAAATGGAAAATGCTCTTGCTTTTTCGGCACCCACGGTTTAAAAAACTTTCGTCGAATTTCGATATTAATTGAACTTAGTTTAACAGCAAGACCGATGTCATTTTCAGCGACAAAGTGCTGTGACTGAATTCTGTCTTCAATGATAAGAGCTGAGCCACAAAGTGAAGCTGTGCTTACATTAGAGAAGAGAGCGCTTGGAGCTGAAGCGGCTGGATTGTCTGGGGCGCCGCCGACGTCAAGGGCGGCAGCTGAAGCGGCTGGATTGTCTGGGGCGTTGCCGACGTCAGGGGCGGCAGCTGAAGCGGCTGGATTGTCTGGGGCGCCGCCGACGTCAAGGGCGGCAGCTGAAGCGGCTGGATTGTCTGGGGCGCCGCCGACGTCAAGGGCGGCAGCTGAAGCGGCTGGATTGTCTGGGGCGCCGCCGACGTCAAGGGCGGCAGCTGAAGCGGCTAGATTGTCTGGGGCGCCGCCGACGTCAGGGGCGGCAGCTGAAGCGGCTGGATTGTCTGGGGCGCCGCCGACGTCAAGGGCAGCAGCTGAAGCGGCTGGATTGTCTGGGGCGCCGCCGACGTCAAGGGCGGCAGCTGAAGCGGCTGGATTGTCTGGGGCGCCGCCGACGTCAAGGGCAGCAGCTGAAGCGGTTGGATTGTCTGGGGCGCCGCCGACGTCAAGGGCGGCAGCTGAAGCGGCTGGATTGTCTGGGGCGCCGCCGATGTCAAAGGCGGCAGCTGAAGCGGTTGGATTGTCTGGGGCGCCGCCGATGTCAAGGGCGGCAGCTGAAGCGGTTGGATTAACTTGCTCGCAGAGGGCGGTGCTTGAAGCAGCTGTGATGGCTTGTGTAGCCTTGTCGCCTTTATCATCTGAACGACTTGAAAAATACTGTCGGATCTGGGCGCTCTCCTTTGCGCTGTCTTTGAGCAATCGAGCACGTTTATTTCTTCTACCTTCAGCTCCAGATAATTTTCTTTTTGTCGACATGAATCCGTCCAGAGTCCCGACTACGCTCTCAATGCATTCTCGATTCGATAGGTTGAATTGGATTAATGCGTTTTTTTAAAGCTTATTTGCTTGGTTTTGCTTTGCATAAGGAATATTCCGTGAATGAGTCAAACACAGACGCTTTTATTTACAAGTAAGCGTACGTTCATCATAGTACTTTCTTTCTACGTACTTTCAAGCGTAGCTCTTAGGGCTTAGGGCGTTGGGGGGGGGGGCAGGCAGTCCTTGTTTTACCTCCTCTCTCTCAACTCAACCCCGCGCGATCGATAATGGACGGGAGACGGTTTGCTTCATGTGGTGAGGGTATGCACACGATTTTAATGTACAGCGGAGAGCTTTTTAGCTAACATGTTTATCAGTAGAGAATGGGTTGATTAAATTCAGTGGAGAGTTGTCTATTTGCCAAACTTATTCAATTGATGTTAGAAAAATGTGTACATTCTGACTGACGCCAAGTACAAGCATGCATATAGAAAGCGAGAATTGAACAGCTAGTTATTTGCGAAGTTCTTAAAAATTAAGTTATTTCTGCTTAATGGAATGAAGAATTTTCAGTAAATGATTAGAATCTACATTTAGTATAGGTAGCTTTTCAAACTGATTAGTCATACCTTCATGATATTTGTTTCATTTATACGCACTTATTACAAAAACAAAATTAACTATCTGTTGGTGGGGCGTGGGCGCCTGTCGTTTGGTGGGTGGGCACCCTGTATCTTACAGTGCGCCCTTGTCTCTTAAATGGGCGTCCGTGTCCCTTAGGTGGGCGCCCCTATCATTCATCGAGCTTATACCCCATCGTTTCGTTGTTGGAGGGGCGCAATTTTTGTGGGGGCACAATTTTTTTAAGGGGCAATTTTTGTGGGGGCGCAATTTTTGTGTGGCCGCAATTTTTGTGCGGGGATCGATAGGCGGCGGGAGCTTACGGCACCGGGGGCACGTTTACCGCACGGGCGGTAATTTTTAGTGCCTTTTCTGATATTTTAGGCCCTAATTATTAGCAGCTTATATAAAGGTACCTGTGCTGTGCCCACTTGCCCTGTGCCCAGTGCCCCCCTAAAATATTAGGCTCTGCCACTCCCTGGGGAGGGGGCAATTTTAGTGGAACTGTGGGGGCGCAATTTTTGTCAGGGGGGCAATTTTTGTGAGGGCGCAATTTTAGTGGGGAGGGGGGCAATTTTTGTGGGGGGGGGCAATTTTTGTGGGGTGCGCAATTTTTGTGGGGGGCGTAATTTTTTTGGCGGGCGATTGGGGGGGCCGCGGCCCCCCGGCCCCCCCCTGCGTACGCCACTGCTTTTACCAACCTAAGAATCGGTCCTTTACCAACCTAAGAATCGGTCCTTTGACAACCTAAGAATCGGTCCCTTGGCAACCTAAGCATCGGTCCTTTGGCAACCTAAGAATCGGTCTTTTGGAGAACCTAAAAATTGGTCCTTTGGACAACCTAAGAATCGGTCCTTTGGCAAGCTAAGAATCGGTCCTTTGAAAAACCTAAGAATCGGTCATTCGACAACCTAGGAATCGGTCATTCGACAACCTAAGAATCGGTCCTTTGGCAACCTAAGAATCGGTCCTTTGACAAACTAAGAATCGGTCCTTTGGCAACCTAAGAATCGGTCCTTTGGAGAACCTAAAAATTGGTCCTTTACCAACCTAAGAATCGGTTCTTTACCAACCTAAGAATCGATTCTTTACCAACCTAAGAATCGATCCTTTACAAACCTAAGAATCGGTCCTTTACCAACCTAAGAATCGGTCCTTTGACAACCTAAGAATCGGTCCTTTGGCAACCTAAGAATCGGTCCTTTGGCAACCTAAGAATTGGTCTTTTGGAGAACCTAAAAATTGGTCCTTTGGACAACCTAAGAATCGGTCCTTTTGCAAGCTAAGAATCGGTCCTTTTGCAAGCTAAGAATCGGTCCTTTGGCAAGCTAAGAATCGGTCCTTTGGCAAAATAAGAATCGGTAATTTCACAACCAAGAATCGGTTTTTTGAGGCTCCTATCGCAACCTCAATGTAAAAGAGGCCAAGGTTTAAACCTGGGGTGCGCCGAACCTGAAATAAGGACAGAAGATAGCGTGATGCTCCGCGGTCTCCTCTCCTATGCCACAGAATGGACAGGTGGGAGGGCAACCGTGGTTTGCAACGGGATATGTCTTTGGAAGAATTCATGGGCGCCGGTTAGGACCATGCACATCTCCCTGAGGTCGGTTCTGTTAAGCGAAATCAGATAATCAGAGACTTTCCTGTTCAGGTTAGGCATGGCAGAGCGGCTCTGCCTGTACTCGGTGCAGCTGTTCCAGTGGAGCTGGTGCTGCTGATGGAGCCACCTGTTGATATGGCGGGTGACTTGCGACCTGGGGGTGGGTAGCCTCATCAGACGGTGGTTGCCGTCTGGGTTGCTGCCCTCCTTGGCGAGAGAGTCCGCGAACTCGTTGCCCAGGATGTTGCTGTGACTGGGTGTCCAGATAATTCTAATCCTTTTAGGGACTGAGAGAAATTTCTAAATTTGCTATATTGACATCTATATAGTGCTTTGCACATGATGGAAAAGCAAAAAAAGTGATCCATAAGAAACACATCAATTTCAACATTATAAAATCTGACGCAAGATCAAAAATTAATATTCACAAACACCAAGCCCTAACGACTAGCTAAATTCTATTCAAACCTATCGCCAAATGACTAATTGTGATTTTTTTAAACAATATTTTGCATGCTAACAAATGAACACACTAGTAGGTCACTAAAAATCAAACAGATTATTATATTAAATAATTGACATGCCATCTGCTGTGGAAGCTGAACAGTCCATCTACTGCGATGAGTCAGGGAAGCAAAATCAGACAGATGTTATCCTGGATGCTAACGAGGATACCAGTTCCAGTAGCGCTGAAGATGCCAATGAGGATGAAGAGTGCAATGGAGAGTCAGCATCTGGCGATGATGGAAGCGACATTGAAGATGAGTCAGCATCGACCGCATCATCGTCAACTTCAGAAGAGGAAAGTGTTGCCGATTTCCAAGCAGACCTGCCGACCCCCGCTGTTGTTCCGGCTGCATCACCGGCTACTGCCGCTGCATTCTTTATTGACTTTGGCGATGACCAGGACGCCAAGTCCACGTCGACAACTGCTGGGTCAAGAAGTTCCGCTTTGCAAAAGTCATTTCAAACTTATCTGCGAAGGAAGAAGGTTAGTGTGGTATGATTGTCTAACAGGTGTCACTTGTGTCTGTCTTACAGGTGTCACTTGTGTATGCCTAACAGGTGTCACTTGTGTCTGTCTAACAGGTGTCACTTGTGTCAGATAACAGGTGTCACTTGTGTCTGTCTAACAGGTGTCACTTGTGTCTGTCTAACAGGTGTCACTTGTGTCTGTCTAACAGGTGTCACTTGTGTCTGTCTAACAGGTGTCACTTGTGTCTGTCTAACAGGTGTCACTTGTGTCTGTCTAACAGGTGTCACTTGTGTCTGTCTAACAGGTGTCACTTGTGTCTGTCTAACAGGTGTCACTTGTGTCTGCCTAACAGGTGTCACTTGTGTCTGTCTAACAGGTGTCACTTGTGTCTGTCTAACAGGTGTCACTTGTGTCTGTCTAACAGGTGTCACTTGTGTCTGTCTAACAGGTGTCACTTGTGTCTGTCTAACAGGTGTCACTTGTGTCTGTCTAACAGGTGTCACTTGTGTCTGTCTAACAGGTGTCACTTGTGTCTGTCTAACAGGTGTCACTTGTGTCTGCCTAACAGGTGTCACTTGTGTCTGTCTAACAGGTGTCACTTGTGTCAGATAACAGGTGTCACTTGTGTCTGTCTAACAGGTGTCACTTGTGTCTGCCTAACAGGTGTCACTTGTGTCTGTCTAACAGGTGTCACTTGTGTCTGTCTAACAGGTGTCACTTGTGTCTGCCTAACAGGTGTCACTTGTGTCTGTCTAACAGGTGTCACTTGTGTCTGTCTAACAGGTGTCACTTGTGTCTGTCTAACAGGTGTCACTTGTGTCTGCCTAACAGGTGTCACTTGTGTCTGTCTAACAGGTGTCACTTGTGTCTGTCTAACAGGTGTCACTTGTGTCTGTCTAACAGGTGTCACTTGTGTCTGTCTAACAGGTGTCACTTGTGTCTGTCTAACAGGTGTCACTTGTGTCTGTCTAACAGGTGTCACTTGTATATCAACTCGTAATCAAGCATCAATGATGTGAAAATTCAAAAGTATTTATTAAACTTATTATTTGTTTTTTAACATACACGCTAAACTTACTACTATACAGAGTTGGACAGTAGAGCGATGAGAATTGGCAACTTAAGTTGTCATATTTTGCACTAAATTGCACTAAAATTACACACACATGATTCACTATTTAAACCCTAACAACAATAGGAACAATAAAAGCAGCTGTGGTTTTAAACCGAATACAATTTTATTGAAAAGGAAATTTTTATTTAAGTCATCTAAAACGCCAAAAATATGAAATATATTAAAACCTTATAAAGTCTATTAGTGTCGATTGTTTTAATTTATTACACCCCTAAGAAACGATGAATAAATTATTTACAAAAGAATTCCAGAGAACCGAGTAAAGGAAAGTAAAGAAAAAAGTTTTTTCTGTGTTGGCCGCAGTTACCTGGGTTACCCTGTTGAGTGTTGGTCAGAGCTCAGACTGTGTGTAAAAAAACAGGTCGAGTTTTGAGAGAAAGATATAGAAAATTAAGAGACAGAGCGCAGAGAGAACGAGTTTGGCAGCTCAGAGACCGGTGCAATTTGCAGGGTCATATAGGTATTATTATTTTTATTAACAAAGCATTGACCAGACACGCGTTCAACACAGGCTTTTGTATGGCTTAGTTAAATATAAAATGGGTGGCCCAAGTGGGGTCGGCCCAGGGGGTGCGTCATTTTCTTAACAAGAGACTGCTGTTGCAATAATTTGAAACGAAGAGACCAAAGCATTTTTGTGGCTAGATTTTAGCACCCACTGGTTAGATGTTAGCGCCACTGGCTAGATTTCAGCGCCCACTGGTTAGAGTTTAGCGCCCACTGGCTAGAGTTTAGCGCCCACTGGCTAGAGTTTAGCGCCCACTGGTTAGATTTTAGCGCCCACTGGCTAGAGTTTAGCGCCCACTGGGTAGATTTCAGCGCCCAATGGCTAGATTTTAGCGCCCACTGGCTAGATTTTAGCGCCCACTGGCTAGAGTTTAGCGCCCACTGGGTAGAGTTTAGCGCCCCCTGGCTAGAGTTTAGCGCCCACTGGGTAGAGTTTAGCGCCCACTGGGTAGAGTTTAGCGCCCCCTGGCTAGAGTTTAGCGCCCACTGGGTAGATTTCAGCGCCCAATGGCTAGATTTTAGCGCCCACTGGCTTTTTATTTATTAGAGGCAGGGGGGTTGTGTGCACCCTGGCGCACTTTAAGCGACATAGGCACACAACCGGC
>NIVC01003139.1:45000-117638 GCA_002269645.1 Macrostomum lignano
ACCAACCTAAGAATCTGTCCTTTACCAACCTAAGAATCGGTCCTTTACCAACCTAAGAATCAGTCCTTTACCAACCTAAGAATTGATCCTTTACCAACCTAAGAATCGGTCCTTTACCAACCTAAGAATCAGTCCTTTACCAACCTAAGAATCGGTCCTTTACCAACCTAAGAATCAGTCCTTTACCAACCTAAGAATCGGTCCTTTACCAACCTAAGAATCAGTCCTTTACCAACCTAAGAATCAGTCCTTTACCAACCTAAGAATCGGTCCTTTACCAACCTAAGAATCAGTCCTTTACCAACCTAAGAATCGGTCCTTTGATAACCTAAGAATCGGTCCTTTGATAACCTAAGAATCGGTAATTGGACAACCTAAGAATCGGTAATTTGACAACCTAAGAATCGGTAATTTGACAACCTAAGAATCGGTCCTTTACCAACCTAAGAATCGGTCCTTTACCAACCTAAGAATCGGTCCTTTACCAACCTAAGAATCAGTCCCTTACCAACCTAAGAATTGATCCTTTACCAACCTAAGAATCGGTCCTTTACCAACCTAAGAATCAGTCCTTTACCAACCTAAGAATCGGTCCTTTACCAACCTAAGAATCAGTCCTTTACCAACCTAAGAATCAGTCCTTTACCAACCTAAGAATCGGTCCTTTGATAACCTAAGAATCGGTCCTTTGATAACCTAAGAATCGGTAATTGGACAACCTAAGAATCGGTAATTTGACAACCTAAGAATCGGTAATTTGACAACCTAAGAATCGGTCCTTTACCAACCTAAGAATCGGTCCTTTACCAACCTAAGAATCGGTCCTTTACCAACCTAAGAATCAGTCCCTTACCAACCTAAGAATTGATCCTTTACCAACCTAAGAATCGGTCCTTTACCAACCTAAGAATCAGTCCTTTACCAACCTAAGAATCGGTCCTTTACCAACCTAAGAATCAGTCCTTTACCAACCTAAGAATCGGTCCTTTACCAACCTAAGAATCAGTCCTTTACCAACCTAAGAATCAGTCCTTTACCAACCTAAGAATCGGTCCTTTACCAACCTAAGAATCAGTCCTTTACCAACCTAAGAATCGGTCCTTTACCAACCTAAGAATCAGTCCTTTACCAACCTAAGAATCAGTCCTTTACCAACCTAAGAATCGGTCCTTTACCAACCTATGAATCGGTCATTTGACAACCTGAGAATCGGTCATTTCATAAACTAATAATCGGTCATTTGACAACCTAAGAATCGGTAATTTGACAACCTAAGAATCAGTCCTTTACCAACCTAAGAATCAGTCCTTTACCAACCTAAGAATCAGTGCTTTACCAACCTAAGAATCAGTCCTTTACCAACCTAAGAATCGGTCCTTTACCAACCTAAGAATCAGTCCTTTACCAAACTAAGAATCGGTCCTTTACCAACTTAAGAATCGGTCCTTTACCAACCTAAGAATTGATCCTTTACCAACCTAAGAATCAGTCCTTTACCAACCTAAGAATCAGTCCTTTACCAACCTAAGAATCGGTCCTTTACCAACCTAAGAATCGGTCCTTTACCAACCTAAGAATTGATCCTTTACCAACCTAAGAATCAGTCCTTTACCAACCTAAGAATTGATCCTTTGCCAACCTAAGAATCGGTCCTTTACCAACCTAAGAATCAGTCCTTTACCAACCTAAGAATCAGTCCTTTACCAACCTAAGAATCGGTCCTTTGCCAACCTAAGAATCGGTCCTTTACCAACCTAAGAATCAGTCCTTTACCAACCTAAGAATCGGTCTTTTACCAACCTAAGAATCAGTCCTTTACCAACCTAAGAATCGGTCCTTTACCAACCTAAGAATCAGTCCTTTACCAAACTAAGAATCGGTCCTTTACCAACTTAAGAATCGGTCCTTTACCAACCTAAGAATTGATCCTTTACCAACCTAAGAATCAGTCCTTTACCAACCTAAGAATCAGTCCTTTACCAACCTAAGAATCGGTCCTTTACCAACCTAAGAATCGGTCCTTTACCAACCTAAGAATTGATCCTTTACCAACCTAAGAATCAGTCCTTTACCAACCTAAGAATTGATCCTTTGCCAACCTAAGAATCGGTCCTTTACCAACCTAAGAATCAGTCCTTTACCAACCTAAGAATCTGTCCTTTACCAACCTAAGAATCAGTCCTTTACCAACCTAAGAATCAGTCCTTTACCAACCTAAGAATCGGTCCTTTACCAACCTAAGAATCGGTCCTTTACCAATGTTTTAAATACCCTTTCAAGGCTGATGATCACTCATATTTTTGCCAACTTGCTTTCACACAGCAATAGCAACTAAACTAAACTGAATAGTTGTATCCGTATGCATGGTGGCCATAGGGATTGCTACACATTTACGAGTATCTATGCAAAGACCACGACTTTATTGACCTAGCTAGCATTCATACATTTATAGCTTGTCCCCTACACATTGAGCGCAAGGTTCAAGTGCCATCATAAATATAAACTTGTAGATGAGCTGAGCTGGAATAGGATCTGAAAACGATTGCTTTATGCTCCGTATACCCGGGTCCACAGAGAATGGCATTGTGGATAATGAATTAATTGTTATATATCTGGGTATATTCAGCTGTGAATCCCAAATCAAGATAATATCATGATTCCAGGGTTTTTTCGCTCAGTTCAACCCAATGCGGGCTCGTTTGCATAATAGGAGCTAGTTCCTAAGGATCCTAATTCTGAAATATGCTCGACTTGACAACCGGAGTGGTAAATCATGGCAAGCCAATAGAATTCGAACCATGAATTAGAAAGATTTTAGCTAAGATATTTTTAATCAAAGTGAGTTTAAAAATATTGTTAGCACATCGGCAGAGTGAAAAATGAAAACTGGTACATTTAAGCTGTCGATAATGAGTGATAAATATTTGTTAGAGTGAGAAGTAGACACTGATAAGTGGATACAAATTGGTAATATGAGAACTACACAATGAGTGATAAATAAATATAGATTGGTAGCGTGAGAAGTAGACAATGAGTGATGAATAAATATAGATTGGTAGCGTGAGAAGTAGACAATGAGTGATGAATAAATATAGATTGGTAGCGTGAGAAGTAGACAATGAGTGATGAATAAATATAGATTGGTAGCGTGAGAACTACACAATGAATGATAAATAAATATAGATTGGTAGCGTGAGAAGTAGACAATGAGTGATGAATAAATATAGATTAGTAGGTGAGAAGTAGACACTGATAGGTAAATAAAGATTGATAGCATGAGAAGTAGACAATGATTGGCAAATAAAGATAGGTTTAAGTGAGAAGTGGATCAGTGGATTTCAAAATCCAGCTTCAACTGTCTCACCCCCGCGCCCATTCGTATCCCAACACAGAAGGATCTGAAGCGGGAGAGAAAGCTGGCCAAAAAGCTTCAGCTGACGCGACTGCGTGACCCGGATCGGATGTGGTCGCTGAGAATGAAATTCCTCGACCGGTGCCGGCACTACTTTGGCGTGCCGTACAAGCGGAAGTACTGGACTGAATCGGGTGGGTTTTTCTTTTGTTTTTTTGCGACTCTTCGCATTTTTATGGGGGATTGATTCTCGGAATGTGTGGCCGTCTTTAGGGGTCAAAGATGTGTTTCTAAGAAAGGGAGGGTGCGATTCTGTGAAAAGCAATGGCAATTCTAAGAAATAGTGGCTGGGTACTTCTTAGAAAGAGAGAGCGATTGTTAAAAAAGCAATGGGTCGATTCTAGGAAAATAGACGGCGATTAGAAAAAAATAGAGGGTGATTCTTAGGATGAGAAGGCTGATTCTTAGAAAAGCGACGGAGGTTCTAAGAAATGAGAGGCTGATTCTTAGAAAAGCGACGGAGGTTCTAAGAAATGAGAGGCTGATTCTTAGAAAAGTGACGGAGGTTCTAAGAAAAGAGAAGGTGTTTCTATGAAAAGCGACGGAGGTTCTAAGAAAAGAGAGGGTGTTTCTATGAAAAGCGACGGAGTTCTAAGAAAAGAGATGGTGTTTCTAAGAAAAGCGACGGAGGTTCTAACAAAAGAGAGGGTGTTTCTATGAAAAGCGACGGAGGTTCTAAGAAAAGAGAGGGTGTTTCTATGAAAAGCGACGGAGTTCTAAGAAAAGAGATGGTGTTTCTAAGAAAAGCGACGGAGGTTCTAACAAAAGAGAGGGTGTTTCTAAGAAAAGCGACGGCAGTTATAAGAAAAGAGATGGTGTTTCTAAGAAAAGCGACGGCAGTTATAAGAAAAGAGAGGGTGTTTCTATGAAAAGCGACGGAGTTCTAAGAAAAGAGATGGTGTTTCTAAGAAAAGCGACGGAGGTTCTAACAAAAGAGAGGGTGTTTCTAAGAAAAGCGACGGCAGTTATAAGAAAAGAGATGGTGTTTCTAAGAAAAGCGACGGCAGTTATAAGAAAAGAGATGGTGTTTCTAAGAAAAGCGACGGCGGTTCTAAGAAAAGAGAGGGTGTTTCTAAGGAAAGTGACGGCGGTTCTAAGAAAAGAGATGGTATTTCTAAGAAAAGCGACGGCAGTTATAAGAAAAGGGATGGTGTTTCTAAGCAAAGTGACGGTGGTTCTAAGAAAAGAGAGGGTGTTTCTAAGAAAAGCGATAGAGATTCTAAGAAAAGAGCGTCTAAATTGTTTTAAAGGCAAGAGCGATTCTATGAAAACTATGGCGATTATGAGAAAAAAAGAAAGAGAATCGCTTTTTTTCTTAGAATCCTAAGAAAATAGAGGGCATTTCCATTAAAAGCAAGGGTGATTATTTCTTTAGAAACCATGACGATTCCAAGAACAGCAAGGGCGGTTATTTTTTGAAAATCAAAGGCAATTTTAAAACAAAGGCTCTGTAGTGATAAGAGGGGCCGATTCTACTTTAGTATACAGAATAGATGGAGCGATTTCGTTAGAATAGAGGGCCGATTCTAGAAACGGATGATTCAGACGCAATGGTGGGGTGGGGTAGTTGGCTCGCCAGATGATGGCCAAGCGCAATTTATGCCAATTTGTCATTTCTGTCATGCATAGGCAATGATTATAGAGCTTTGGACAAGTTTGCATGCTTTTTATGGAAGTTTCTATAGCATTGGAAATTTGAAGCAATTTTTTTTGCCGCTCGCCTCTACCGCGCGTGAGAGAGTTGTCAAGGCGCCGGGACGGCTTAAGTGCTGCCCCAATGCCTCCCACCTGCCTGCCTCCCTGCCTGCTCCCCTCTTTGTCGTGGGCCGACCCGCCTGCATCCCAGCTCCATTTCTATTGTCTACAAATTGGGCACAAGTTTCCCAACTTTCTATTCAATAATTCATCCACCGGTCTATGGAATACAGAAAGGAAGGGATTCTATCATCTGTGCAGCGAAACTCCCTTTTTTGAGTGTCTCTTTTGGCTTTTTTCTATTGTCATTGTGTGCTAATTGGAATCGGAATTATGCTAGTTAAAACTGGCTTATAATAATGGAGTTTTTATAACTTAAGTAATGCTTGTTTGTTACTTGGCAATTAAGAATAAAGTTGTTCATATTTAGATGTAGATAGAGATGAGGTAGGGTAAGAAGTATACTAATATGGATGCAGAAAGAGATGAGGTAGGGTGAGAAGTATACTAATATGGATGCAGAAAGAGATGGGGTAGGGTGAGAAGTATACTAATATGGATGCAGAAAGAGATGAGGTAGGGTGAGAAGTATACTAATATGGATGCAGAAAGAGATGAGGTAGGGTGAGAAGTAGACCAATATAGATGCAGATAGAGATAAGGTAGGGTGAGAAGTAGACCAATATAGATGCAGATAGAGATAAGGTAGGGTGAGAAGTAGACCAATATAGATGCAGATAGAGATAAGGTAGGGTGAGAAGTAGACCAATATAGATGCAGATAGAGATGAGGTAGGGTGTGAAGTAGACCAATATAGATGCAGATAGAGATAAGGTAGGGTGAGAAGTAGACCAATATAGATGCAGATAGAGATGAGGTAGGGTGTGAAGTAGACCAATATAGATGCAGATAGAGATAAGGTAGGGTGAGAAGTAGACCAATATAGATGCAGATAGAGATGAGGTAGGGTGAGAAGTAGACCAATATAGATGCAGATAAAGATAAGGTAGGGTGAGAAGTAGACCAATATAGATGTAGATAGAGATGAGGTAGGGTGAGAAGTAGATAAATATAGATGCAGATAGAGATGAGGTAGGGTGAGAAGTAGACTAATATGGATGCAGATAGAGATGAGGTAGGGTGAGAAGTAGATAAATGTAGATGTAGATAGAGATGAGGTAGGGTGAGAAGTAGATAAATATGGATGCAGATAGAGATGGGTAGGGTGAGAAGTAGACTAATATGGATGCAGATAGAGATTGGGTAGGGTGAGAAGTAGACCAATATAGTTGCAGATAGAGATGAGGTAGGGTGAGAAGTAGACCAATATGGATGCAGATAGAGATAAGGTAGGGTGAGAAGTAGACCAATATGGATGCAGATAGAGATGAGGTAGGGTGAGAAGTAGACCAATATGGATGCAGATAGAGATGAGGTAGGGTGAGAAGTAGACCAATATGGATGCAGATAGAGATAAGGTAGGGTGAGAAGTAGACCAATATAGATGCAGATAAAGATGAGGTAGGGTGAGAAGTAGATAGGGAAGTAGTGAGTGATATTCATCATCATGAATCTGTAGATGTGGGCAATCGCTGTTAAAACTGATACCGAGTAGAGAGATGATCTTGGCACCTGCAAAAAACAGATTTCAATTCAGTCATCACTTTATAAATGCGCACCCACCTTTGTGCGCAATCTGATTGAATGAGTGCAATAGCTTCTATTCATCGCATAGTATAGAGCGTGACTATTTGAATGTGCGCTGTTGAGTCAGCTTATATATATATGAGATCGGAGACTCAAGTAAGTGGTATTGTATTATCGATCAGAGTCAGAAGAGTGTGGTGGGTGAGGCGAGAGCAGCAGAGAAGGAGGTCATTCAGGTGAGATGCAGCGCTTTAACCCCCCCCTTCATCCCGGAGCCTGATTGATGAATTGAATAGAAAGATTGGTGAAGACTTGACTCTTTTTCTCTCTCACCTACCTCCGGAGCTGAGGTCCGCTTAATCCTCCGCAGCAGGGCAGAGGAAGTACCAAAAAATGCAATAGAAGAGACGACAAAAAAGCATCATCATTGGGATCAGGTAACTAGGTTGGCAATTTTTTGGCAAGTTCCCACTCTTGGAGTTCTTTTTACCTCCCAAGGGTTTTTTACTCTTATCCGTGCATTCATGGCTTCTGTGGAGGTATGGCTTTCTACGGATTTCTATGGGTTTCTGTGGGTTTCTATATGGATTTCTGTTAATTTCTACGGGTTTTTGTGGGTTTTTATGGTTTTTATGGATTTCCATGGGTGTCTATGGATTTCCATGGGTTTCTATAGATTTCCATGGTTTTCTATGGATTTCCATGGTTTTCTATGGATTTCTATGTGGGTTTCTGTTGATTTCTATGGGTTTCTATGGTTTCTATCGATTTCCATGGGTTTCTATGGTTGAGTTTCTATGGATTTCTATGTGTGTTTCTGTTAATTTCTATGGGTTTCTATGGGTTTCTATGGATTTTATGTGGGTTTCTGTTGATCCATGGGTTTCTATGGTTTCTATGGATATCATCATGGGTTTCTATGGTTGAGTTTCTATGGATTTCTAATGTGTGTTTCTGTTAATTTCTATGGGTTTCTATGGGTTTCTATGGATTTCTATGTGGGTTTCTGTTGATTTCTCTGGGTTTCTATGGATTTCTATGTGGGTTTCTGTGATTTCTCAGGGTTTCTGTTGATTTCTATGGGTTTCTGTTGATTCTATGGGTTTCTAAGAGTTTCTATGGATTTCCATGGTTTCTATGGTTGGGTTTCTATGGATTTCTATGTGTGTTTCTGTTAATTTCTATATGTTTCTATGGGTTTCTATTGATTTCTATGGATTTCTATGTGGGTTTCTGTTAATTTCTATGGGTTTCTAAGGTTCTATGGGTTTCTATGTGGGTTTCTGTTGATTTCTCTGGTTTCTGTTGATTTCTATGGGTTTCTGTTGATTTCTATGGTTTCTGTTGATTTCTATGGGTTTCTGTTGATTTCTATGGGTTTCTGTTGATTTCTATGGGTTTCTGTTGATTTCTATGGGTTTCTGTTGATTTCTATGGGTTTCTGTTGATTTCTATGGGTTTTGTTGATTTCTATGGGTTTCTAAGAGTTTCTATGGATTTCCATGGGTTTCTATGGTTGGGTTTCTATGGATTTCTATGTGTGTTTCTGTTAATTTCTATATGTTTCTATGGGTTTCTATTGATTTCTATGGATTTCTATGTGGGTTTCTGTTGATTTCTATGGTTTCTGTTGATTTCTCTGGGTTTCTGTTGATTTCTATGGTTTCTGTTGATTTCTAAGGGTTTCTGTTGAATTCTATGGGTTTTTAAGGGTTTTTATGGATTTCTATGCGGGTTTCCATGGTTGGGTTTCTATGGGTTTCTACGTGTTTCTGTTGATTTCTATGGTTTCTACGTGTTTCTGTTGATTTCTATGGGTTTCTACGTGTTTCTGTGTGATTTCTATGGTTTCTACGTGTTTCTGTTGATTTCTATGGGTTTCTACGTGTTTCTGTTGATTTCTATGGTTTTTTGTAGGTCGGTTGATTTCTATGGTTTTTGTAGGTCGGTTGATTTCTATGGGTTTCTGTGGATTCCTATAGGTTTCTACGAGTATGATGTTTAGCGGCTTCTATAAATGCCAAGTGTTTCAGGGTGTATCTGAAAATTTCCGTAGATTTTTCATTTTTTTCAAAATCGGGTTTTTTAAATTTGGAAACACCAGGAAGCAAAAGTTTCAGCTATTTACATGGCAACAAGACGGCTTTCTATTAATTTGTGTCTGCTTTTGTTTGCTTTTATAATTACAGTTGACTGTGTCATTGTTTTGTCCCATTGGAAGAAAAAATTTTTCGTTTCCATTTTGTAGGTCGTTGACAAGCTGTGATATTGTATTAAAATACAATGTTTACTTAAACATAGACTATAATTACGTTACTATCATTCCCATCCCAGATCCCGAGTACAACTCTCCTCTCTTCCTGGACTGCTGCGGTCTCGTCCGCCGTGTGATGTACGATTTGCGCAAAGAGTTCGGCTTTCGAATCGGGCCCTGGAATCAGGCGTACATGTTCGACACGCTGCCTATTCGACTGACTGAAGAGACCATGCAGCCTGGAGATCTGGTGTTTATCGAGGCCGTGTACTACTCTGAAACTGGTGGGTGAAAGCTTTTTTCATTGTGAGCGGGTTGGGGCGGCATATAGAGTAAGGGGGGATTAGTTAGTAGACTTGATAGTAGGGGTAGATTATAGCTCAGTAGGGTAGATTGTAGTAATGTTGAATTGGAGTATAGTAGGTAGATTGGAGTAGAGTAGGGTAGGTTGGAGTAGAGTAGGGTAGATCAGAGTAGAGTAGGTAGATTGGAGTAGAGTAGGGTAAATTGGAGTAGAGTAGGGTAGGTTGGAGTAGAGTAGGTTAGATTGGAGTAGAGTAGGGTAGATTGGAGTAGAGTAGGGTAGATTGGGGTAGAGTAGGGTAGATTGGGGTAGAGTAGGGTAAATTGGAGTAGAGTAGGGTAGATTGGGGTAGAGTAGGGTAGATTAGAGTAGAGTAGGGTAGATCAGAGTAGAGTAGGGTAGATTGGAGTAGAGTAGGGTAGATTGGAGTAGAGTAGGGTAGATTGGAGTAGAGTAGGGTAGATTGGGGTAGAGTAGGGTAGATCAGAGTAGAGTAGGGTAGATTGGAGTAGAGAACTAAAAAAACAACTTAAAAAACAACTTTTCGAACGCAGCCAAGAAGCAGAAGCACAACATGGTCCACGTGGAGGTGTGGCTCGGCGACGGGCCCAAAACCATCGGTGCCCGTTGGCAGAAAGGCAAAGTGCAGGTGTTCGACTCGTACAAATTTGTGTCGACCAGTTATCACTCGCAGGTGCATCACTTCTGTTCGATTGACACCTGGCTGCAGGGAATATGCCGAAGGTGAGAAATTCTTAAATGGTTATTTTAGTTTCAGATTAAGGTCCATTTATATGAATCAATAAATAGATTTTATAGATCACCGATAGATGTCGTATAGATCAGCGATAGATTTCCTGTAGGTTAGCGATCGATATTGTTTAGATCACCGATAAATATTGTATAGATCAGCGATTGATATTGTATAAAGGAGCGAAAGATATTGTATAAAGGAGCGAAAGATATTATATAGATCAGGAATAGATATTGTATAAATCACCGATAGATGTCGTATAGATCTGCTGTTGATGTTGCTGTCGATCAGCGATATGCCGTATAGATCAGCAATAAATAATGTATAGATCAGTGATAGATTGTATAGATCAGCAATAAATATTGTATAGATCAGCAATAGATATTGTATAGATCTGCAATAGATATTGTATAGATCAGCAATAGATATTGTATAGATCTGCAATAGATATTGTATAGATCAGCAATAGATATTGTATAGATCTGCAATAGATATTGTATAGATCTGCAATAGAAATTGTATAGATCTGCAATAGATATTGTATAGATCTGCAATAGAAATTGTATAGATCTGCAATAGATATTGTATAGATCTGCAATAGATATTGTATAGATCTGCAATAGATATTGTATAGATCTGCAATAGATATTGTATAGATCTGCAATAGATATTGTATAGATCTGCAATAGATATTGTATAGATCAGATCAGCAATAGATATTGTATAGATCAGTGATAGATGTCGCATCAATTCCAAAATTCAACAAGTGGTCTCCCACATTAATTTATGTAATAAATGCTTATTTCTATATGTACTCATAAATTTTGGAGAGCTGGAACAGATCCCCATACCTCATCTTAATCACCATCATTAATTTACTAACCCTCTCATCCATAGCCTAACCCCATCGCAACAAGTCTGTAAAACTTCCATAATTTGCCAATCAATCAATAGAAAGATAAATGGATATTGGAAACAGAGTGGGCCAAAGCTTGGTAGCTTTACCTGTTAACATTGTAGTCCAAAAATGAATGCCCAATTGAATGGGTGGAATCGCTAGAATTGCATGTCAGATGTAGTAGGGCAAGGGTTATAAACAAGCCTCATTCTATTGCTCCTCATCCATGCATTCAACCTACAGTTCCTCCTTCATCAATTTTTCACCCTATTCTCATCTAACTCTCATGTCTTCCCTGATGCTACCAGTGTTGAGCCTCTGGGCCGGGGGGTTTCTGTTCCGGATTGGCGCAACCTTCTGGAGCCTGTGTTTTTCGCCTTTGTCCTGTCCCTTCCTGTACTGCCTTTGTTGTCTTGTTCTTCCCATCATTGCTGTAAAACTGCCCTAACCTTGGAGAACTGTAGTGTGCCCAGAGAGCTGGGGTGACAGATCTTCTCACTGCAGCTTAAATGGATCTGTAACTCATTTTGTTAGTGATTTCACAGAATTACACAAGAGTTAGTCAGTCAGTCTCTCATTAAGTTACTTAGTTAAATAGTTAGTTAGTTAGTTAGTTAATTAGTTACTTGTTTATTTAGTTAGTTAGTTAGTTAGTTAGTTAGTTAGTTAGATAGTTAGTTAGTTAGTTAGTTAATTAGTTACTTGTTTATTCAGTTAGTTAGTTAGTTAGTTAGTTAGTTAGTTAGATAGTTAGTTAGTTAGTTAGTTAGTTAGTTAGTTACTTGTTTATTCAGTTAGTTAGTTAGTTAGTTAGTTAGTTAGTTAGTTAGTTAGTTAGTTAGTTAGTTAGTTAGTTAGTTAGTTAGTTAGTTAGTTAGTTAGTTAGTTAGTTAAATAGTTAGTTAGTTAGTTAAATAGTTAGTTAGTTAGTTAGTTAGTTAGTTAGTTAGTTAGTTAGTTAGTTAGTTAGTTAGTTAGTTAGTTAGTTAGTTAGTTAGTTAAATAGTTAGTTAGTTAGTTAGTTAGTTAGTTAGTTAGTTAGTTAGTTAGTTAGTTACTTGTTTATTCAGTTAGTTAGTTAGTTAGTTAGTTAGTTAGTTAGTTAGTTAGTTAGTTAGTTAGTTAGTTAGTTAGTTAGTTAAATAGTTAGTTAGTTAGTTAGTTATTTAGTTAGTTAGTTAGTTAGTTAGTTAGTTAGTTAGTTAGTTAGTTAGTTAGTTAGTTAGTTAGTTAGTTAGTTAGTTAGTTAGTTAGTTAGTTAGTTAGTTAGTTAGTTAGTTAGTTAGTTAGTCAGTTAGTTAGTTAGTTAGTTAGTTAGTTAGTTAGTTAGTTAGTTAGTTAGTTAGTTAGTTAGTTAGTTAAATAGTTAGTTAGTTAGTTAGTTAGTTAAATAGTTAGTTAGTTAGTTAGTTAGTTAGTTAAATAGTTAGTTAGTTAGTTAGTTAGTTAAATAGTTAGTTAGTTAGTTAGTTAGTTAGTTAAATAGTTAGTTAGTTAGTTAGTTAGTTAAATAGTTAGTTAGTTAGTTAGTTAGTTAGTTAAATAGTTAGTTAGTTAGTTAGTTAGTTAAATAGTTAGTTAGTATAGATCTGCAATCTATATTAGTTAGTTGTATATTTCGTGAGTAGGGCTTGGTCATATTAAATTGAAGTAAGCCAATAATTTAAAATATAATCCTATCCCTGACATACCTTGTACAAGTTTTATTGTCCCTAATTAGCGCCATTCCTCAATCTTTAACTTGCTTCGTGCTCACCTGCAGCATATATAAAGAACTCAATCGTGACAAAAAGTCGAATAAGAATTGGTGAAGTGTGGCAGCATAGTGGCACTTCTGACAGACAATTTTCTTTCGGGGGGGGGGGATTAAGGCCTGACTTGCGGAATCTTCAGGGTAAGGGTTAGTAATCAGCAACAAGGGAGTAGTTAGGAGCTATGCTTGGACTAAAATAGGCTGCTAGTCGCAGTTTTCCTTCTAAGCCACAAACTGTACAGAAGCATGTCAATCAAGTCTTGTGTTGGATAAGGTTAATATATGAGTAGTGATGGTTGGGATGGGAAGAGTCTAGTTAGACAGAATTGGGACATCTTCAATGAGGTTTGAAGATATGATCGATTTTTATATCTGGTCGCTGGTGCGAAACTGTTCCGCACGAAACTGGGGTGCTTGTAAACGTTTCTCAGGGCAATAGTGTCGACTGATTTTACGGTTGATTTGGATGGGAGCAGGGAGTCAGGGAGAAGTTGAAAATGGATAAAATTAGATCAGATTAATAAAATAAATTAAAAGGAGGATTGGAGAGAGGAGAGATGGGAGAGAGGACAGGATGGGAGAGAGGAGAGAGAAGAGATGTGAGAGAGGAGAGAGGGGAGGAGAGAGGAGATATGAGATACTAGAGGGAGGAGAGAGAAGAGAGGAGAGAGGAGAGATAGGAGGGAAGAGAGATGAATGATGTGATATGGGAGAGAGGAGAGATGAGAAATGACAGGAGATAGGAAAGATAAGAGATGAGAGATAGGAGGGAAAAGAGAGGAGAGATGAGAGATGGGAGAGAGAAGAGATGAGGGATGGGAGAGATGAGAGATGGGAGAGAGGGGAGATGAGAGATGAGAGATGGGAGAGATGAGAGATGAGATATGGGAGAGAGGGGAGATGAGAGATGAGATATGGGAGAGATTAGATATGGGAGAGAGAAGAGAGGAGTGATGAGAAATAGGAGAGTTGTGAGAATGGTGAGGTCGAAACGAGAATAGATTTTCAACAGGTAGTGCTAAAAGAAGATAAGTGTCAGAAAAGTTTAGGCAAGAAATCGATCCGGTTAGGCTTAAAATATTTTTTCTAGACACATTGTTATAATAAAAGTTTCTAAGCGTAGAAATTTCTAAATAAAATCCTGTACTTTCTACTATCAGCTCGTCCAATCAGTAGCATAATTGGCATATAGTAGCAGTTTAATTAAATTTGCTGATATTTAACCAGACAATGTCCCTGTTGACTCGCAACCGGCAGCTTCTGCTCTGAGCATCCGTGGAAGCGGCCTTCAAGCAATCCGGCAAGCAGAAGCAACAAGTACAGCATATTCACTGCCGACAAGTCGCAGCAGCAGCAGCAGAACCAGCAGCAAAACCCAGCAAAGAAGAACCGCCGTAAGAAGAAGAAGAAGAAGAAGAAACACGCTGAACAGGCGCTGGAATCCATGGCTGACGGAGCTGCTGCTGAGGACAGCGCCGCCACGGGGAAGCGGAAGTGCAAAAACTGCCGGAAGAAGCGGCAGTCTGAAATCTAGTAGTATGAAGTGAATGCGATAATTGAAATTTGCTGAACTACCAAAAAATCTGTACTATATTTCTAGTGCTGCTCTCCTAGTGGCTTGCTTAGCTTTTATTCTGGTTGTGGTAGTGTGCTCGATCACTTGCAGGTGGTCGAGGGGTTCTAAAAGGTCGGGGGTTCGATTCTCGACCGATTAGGAACAATCTGTGTCCTTGAGCAAGACACTTCGCTCACCCAGCTTTAAAATGGGTGCCAGCATTAGCTGGGGTAATTGAGGGGGTGTGTGGCGACCCCCCAGTCCTTGGACTGGACAGTCGTACGCAGCCTTCAGATGCGCCGCGCAATAGCTGCGGCTGAGCTGTCGGTTGCACATCTGGCCGCCCGATTGGGGCAGGTGTAATCAATCATAACTATTATTATTGATTACTTAAAATATACAAATGAATAACTGAACAGCCTAATCGCTCACAGCCTCCTGCAATTAATTATGACTAATTATGAATTTCTATACAAAACTAGACTAATAATACGCAATTAGAAATCTCCCTAGAAAAACAAATCTTTCACTTAGTTTTTACACTCTAATACACAGTTTAGAACTTTATTTATTCGGAAACATACTTTTTATAACATTTATCTTCTTCCTTCTAAGCTGCAGCTAGTTTTGCACTTTCCAGTTAAAACTATTTTTATTCCGGTTATTTGTGATTGTAAAGATTAAAAATAAACATGTTTTAATTAACTGACAAAGTTTTTTTTTTAGAGTCAACTATTACGTTATTCGAAATTCACTGTTTCATTATTTATTGGACTTGTTTAAACTAGCTTGATGTGAAATTTTACTTATCCTTGATCTAAACTGACCTCTACGCATTGACCTATTTTTTGCATTGTCTATACTGACCAAAATTTAAGTCTACATTGACCAAAGTTCAAATAGATTAACCCGAATGAACCAGCTATGATCAAAATTGACCTACATTGACCAAAGTTTTCCTAACTTGACCCAACTTGACCTACCAAGTCCCACCTTGACCCAACTTGACCTACCAAGTCCCACCTTGACCCAAGTTGACCTACCAAGTCCTAAATTGACCCAAGTTGACCTACTAAGTCCCACCTTGACCCAATGTGACCTGCCAAGTCCGACATTGCCCTAAGTAAACTTACATTGACTAAGGTTGACCCACCTTGACCCAAGTTGACCCACCAAGTCCTAAATTGACCCAAGTTGACCTACCAATTTCAAAATTGACCCAAGTTGACCTACCAAGTCCCACCTTGACCCAACTTGACCTACCAAGTCCCACCTTGACCCAACTTGACCTACCAAGTCCTAAATTGACCCAAGTTGACCTACCAAGTCCTAAATTGACCCAAGTTGACCTACTAAGTCCCACCTTGACCCAACTTGACCTACCAAGTCCCACCTTGAACCAAGTTGACCTACCAAGTCCCACCTTGACCCAAGTTGACCTACCAAGTCCTAAATTGACCCAAGTTGACCTACTAAGTCCCACCTTGACCCAACTTGACCTACCAAGTCCCACCTTGAACCAAGTTGACCTACCAAGTCCCACCTTGACCCAAGTTTACCCACCAAGTCCTAAATTGACCCAAATTGACCTACCAAGTCCTAAATTGACCCAACTTTACCTACCAATTTCAAAATTGACCCAAGTTGACCTACCAAGTCCTAAATTGACCCAAGTTGACCTACCAAGTCCCACCTTGACCCAACTTGACCTACCAAGTCCTAAATTGACCCAAGTTGACCTACCAAGTCCCACCTTGAACCAAGTTGACCTACTAAGTCCCACCTTGACCCAACTTGACCTACCAAGTCCCACCTTGAACCAAGATGACCTACCAAGTCCCACCTTGACCCAAGTTGACCCACCAAGTCCTAAATCGACCCAAGTTGACCTACCAAGTCCTAAATTGACCCAACTTTACCTACCAATTTCAACATTGACCCAAGTTGACCTACTATGTCCTAACTTGAACCAAGTTGACCAACCAAGTCCTAAATTAACCCAAGTTGACCTACCAAGTCCTGAATTGACCCAAATAAACTAACATTGACTAAGGTCGACCCACGTTGATCCAAGTTGACTCACAGTGAGTGACCTATTTGAATTGACCCATTTCGATCTTATTCAATCCCAAAACAATTGATTTTATAAATTTCAATTAATGAAAATTGATGACTAAAACTAATTCGCATGCATAAATTATATATGCGATATCGCAATCAACGATGACTCAGCAGCCTCGAATCCTCATCACGGGAGCCGGCATGACCCGGTTCACCCGACCTCAAGCATCCCCAAACGACAGTTCAGGTTATGAATTTGATCAACTAGCAGAGCAGGCTGCCGCTGAAGCTCTACGAGACTCCGGCATCGAGTACAGCAGTGTAGTCGCTGTAGTTGCCAGCTATTGCTACGGCGATCCAGCCTGTGGTCAGCGAGTGGCCTACAGACTCGGCCTGACCGGAGTCCCAGTGTTCAATGTCAACAATAACTGCTCATCTGGTAGCAGCGCTATAGCTCTCTCCAGAGCTATTCTGATTGCTAATTCCACTATCGGAGCTAATCCGGGTCCGGTTCTCGTGCTGGGATTTGAGCAGATGGAGCGCGGAGGTTTGAGCAGGCGATATCCTGACCGACCCGATCCAGTGGGACGGCACTGCGATCGGATTGGAGCGCTGGGCGGAAACAGAGAGCCCTGCTCGCCTGGAATGTCGCAGTGGACTAGCGATGTGGTGAGCGTTCTGTGGGAATCTCATGGCTTGTGTGTTGGGAATCTCATGGCTTGCGTGTTGGGAATCTCATGGCTTGTGTGTTGGGAATCTCATGGCTTGCGTGTTGGGAATCACATGATGGTTTGTGTGCTGGGAATCTCATGGCGTATGTGCTGGGAATCACATGATGGTTTGTGTGCTGGGAATCACATGATGGTTTGTGTGCTGGAAATCTCATGGCGTATGTGCTGGGAATCACATGATGGTTTGTGTGCTGGGAATCACATGATGGTTTGTGTGCTGGGAATCTCATGGCGTATGTGCTGGGAATCACATGATGGTTTGTGTGCTGGGAATCACATGATGGTTTGTGTGCTGGAAATCTCATGGCGTATGTGCTGGGAATCACATGATGGTTTGTGTGCTGGGAATCACATGATGGTTTGTGTGCTGGAAATCTCATGGCGTATGTGCTGGGAATCACATGATGGTTTGTGTGCTGGGAATCACATGATGGTTTGTGTGCTGGAAATCTCATGGCGTATGTTGGAGTTCACGTTAAATTATTAAGAAATCTCACGCCCTACTCATACGGAAATCTCTCACTCTACTCATAGGGAAATCTCTCACTCTACTCACACGGAAATCTCTCACCCTACTCATACGGAAATCTCTCACTCTACTCACACGGAAATCTCTCACTCTACTCATACGGAAATCTCTCACTCTACTCATACGGAAATCTCTCACTCTACTCACACGGAAATCTCTCACCCTACTCATACGGAAATCACACAGATTCGAATGTTCGCCGGTGCAGCTTCCGAATACCGCGACATTAGCGGGTCGGCCGCCCTCACCTCCGAGCAGCTGCTGGCCTCGGTGGCATTCAAGTCTCGCCTGCACGGCTCCCAGAATCCTCGAGCGATGCTTTCGAGAGCGCCCAAATCGGCCGACGACCTGCTCAAAGCTCCTCTGCTCACTCCGCCAATCCGAGTCAGCTTCTGCGCCCCGGTGGCAACCGGAGCCGCAGCCGTTGTCATGGCAACAGAGTCGTGGTGGTCCAACAGACGATTGCCAGTCACCGAGCTGGTTGATCAAGAACTAGTCAGCGACTTTTCCGACACATTCTTCGACACAAATAGTGGAGGATACTCGAGCCTGTGCGGACTGACTCAAGCTCGAGTGGCGTCTAGCAGGATCTACCATAGACAGCGGCTGAATCCCAGGGAGCAGCTGGCCCTGGTTGAGCTGCACGACTGTTTCGCTAGTAACGAGCTCATGCTCTACGAAGCGCTTGGACTGGCTGACAAAGGCTGCGCCCAGCAGTACTTCAGTTCCGGTAGATGGATTGACAGTTTAAACGGTGACGGATCTCTGTACCTGACTGGCAGGCAGGTGGTTAATCCGTCCGGCGGTCTGATGTCGAAAGGACACCCGCTCGGCGCCAGCGGAGTTGCTCAGTGCGCCGAGATCAGCTGGCAGCATCGAGGTCTGGCTGGTAGAAGACAGGTGCCAGCTCTGGATGAGACCGACTCGAATAGGTGGGCTCTGCAGCACAATTTCGGCTTGGGGTCCAGCTGCGCTGTGACGCTGTACCGGCGGTACGGTTCCGGTGTTTTGGAGCGGGGTCAGGGGGCCAAGCTTTGAGGATTTGAGTTGGAGATCTGCGCTTCGTTAACACTTTGATTAACGTTTTGACTGTTTTATTTTTGGACTTCAGGGAGGGGAAAGCAACGGTTCTAACGACGGGTGTATAGAAAAGGCGGTCTCTGAAAAACCTCAGGGAGAGGAAAGCAACGATTCCCTAGAAGACCTCAGTCAGACAGGGGAAAGCAACGATTCCCCTGAAAGACCTCAGGGAGGGGAAAGCAACGATTCCCTAGAAGACCTCAGTCAGACAGGGGAAAGCAACGATTCCCCTGAAAGACCTCAGGGAGGGGAAAGCAACGATTCCCCCTGAAAGACCTCAGGGGGGGAAAGCAATGATTCCCCCTGAAAGACCTCAGGGACGGGATAGCAACGTTTCCCCCTGAAAGACCTCAGGGGGGGAAAGCAATGATTCCCCCTGAAAGACCTCAGGGAGGGGAAAGCAACGATTCCCCCTGAAAGACCTCAGGGAGGTTTAAAGCAACGATTCCCACTGAAAGACCTCAGGGAGGGGAAAGCAACGATTCCTCCTGAAAGACCTCAGGGAGGGGAAAGCAACGATTCCCCTGAAAGACCTCAGGGAGGGGATAGCAATGATTTCTCCTGAAAGACCTCAGGGAGGGGAAAGCAATGATTCCCCTGAAAGACATCAGGGAGGGGATAGCAACGCTTTCATCAAGGGCCTCAATGAGGCAGATAGATGCGCAACAGCAACGAAATTTCTAGTGCCTCCTATTCACTCCAAATCACAACAGAATATTCTGATTTTATTTTGATCATTTTATTTTCATTTTTCTCATGGATTGTAACTAATTGGTAAAATATATACACGGATTTGCTCAAAATATTTCAATATAATTAATCATTTTATTTTCGTTTATTTCTACTTTCGATCGATAGTAGTATAGCTGGGTGTTAGAATTAAAAAATTAAACGAATATAAAAATGTGCTTAAAATGCTTCTCAGTGGTCAACAACTGACCTCAGAGACTGCTCTTTTATTGTTCTCTTTTGCGGCTTTCTTAATTCTTTTGCAGACGCTTGTGTTGTGGGTTGACTGTCTCTCTAACCAGTCTAAGCCAGATTGGCCGGGCTGCTGAGGACGGGGTTGGTCTATTGTCCAAGAAAAAGGCTTCTATATTTAATGCACAGGTTTTTGTAGGTAAAGAGCAGAAGAACTCGGAATTTCTTTTGCTACTCTAAGCAGGTGAATTCTCTGTAAGTTTTTCTCTAGCTAGCTGCCGGCTAGTAGCTTGTGTAAATTCGCACTCTAAGATCTGTACATGTATTAGTAGTTGTATTAGGATTAGGTAGCTCGTACATGAAGTGTATGTTTTTAGGCGTATCTGCGGTAAAATTGTCTAAGACATTTTAGTTCCTATGGGGCTTGGGGTTATTTAGGTACTTGTGTACTACAACTAAGCACTAGAGAGACTCAATATTTCATACATCGTTAATGCAGTTTATCTATACAAATGCATTTAGGTATCATGTGAGGGCGAAAGAGAAAAGAGGAAAGGGTAGAGGGGAGAGAGAAAGAGGTTAGAGGAGAGAGAAGAGGGTAGAGGGGGGAGAGAAGAGGGTAGAGGGGGGAGAGAAGAGGGTAGAGGAGAGAAGAGGGTAGAGGGGAGAGAAGAGGGTAGAGGGGAGAAAGAAGAGGGTAGAGGGGGAGAGAAGAGGGTAGAGGAGAGAAGAGGGTAGAGAGGAGAGAGAAGAGGGTAGAGAGGAGAGAGAAGAGGGTAGAGAGGAGAGAGAAGAGGGTAGAGAGGAGAGAGAAGAGGGTAGAGAGGAGAGAGAAGAGGGTAGAGAGGAGAGAGAAGAGGGTAGAGAGGAGAGAGAAGAGGGTAGAGAGGAGAGAGAAGAGGTAGAGAGGAGAGAGAAGAGGGTAGAGAGGAGAGAGAAGAGGGTAGAGGGGAGAGAGAAGAGGGTAGAGGGGAGAGAGGAAAAGGTTGAGGGGAGAGATGATAGGGTAGAGAGGAGAGGGTAACGGAGAGCAGAAAGGGTAGAGAAGAGGATTGGGTAGAAGGGAGAGAGCAAGGAGGGCAGTGATACACTCGCATGTAACTATACTTTGCGACCCTAACGCCAAGAGTTAATCAAGTTCTTATAAACCTTACTGCACTTCACTATAAGTATAATATTATTATTAGCTACTAAGCTTAGTAAATCCTTAATAAATTTCAGTGCCGTCTGCATTGGTTGCCATAGCAACAGCCGGACGCGTGCTCACTGCGGCAGCAGGTTGCAAAGTTTGCAAAGCCCAATAGGCTCATTCATTAATTTATTTCATTCCAAGAGCGATGCCGTCCGCATGGGAACAGGAAATCCTTGGCGATAATGCCAGCAGTCAACGGCTGCAGATGCTGCTGATGTATCTCATTGTGGCTGCCAGCGTGCTGCTGGCCTACGGCCTTGGCTGTCTGGGCTTTAGCGGTGAGCGATCACTTTGATACCAAGCTATGCAGCTAGTCAGATTTGTTTTTTAGCAAAGCTCAAATTTCCGTTTTTAGGCTGAAGGGTTTGATGATGTATTGAAGAGTACACTGCTATCATCTAGAGCTAATTCTTTAATTTTATTATACCAGCATAGCTTAATATGTATGCATAAATATAAATCTTTAATGCACATTTCACTTCTTTATCGATCTATTATCACACTCTCTTTCCCATAGACTCTTTACTGAACTGTACCACACACTCTCTTTACCACACACTGTACCACACACTCTTTACCACACACTGTACCACACACTCTTTACCACACACTACCACACACTCTTTACCACACACTGTACCACACACTCTCTTTACCACACAATTTGCCACATACTCTACCACACACTCAATTGTTAGCCACCCATTCTCTATCCCACCCGCTTGGCCACCCCACCCCAGGCGCTTGGCCCACCCTGCTGCTAGCTGTGCTGTTCCATCTCTGGCGAGTGCGGGTGGCCCGCCTGACCCAGGTGGCCGTTCAGCGGGCCGCTCTGCTGGCCACTCGTCGCCGAGCCATGTCCGGGGCTGAGTCGGCCGAGTGGCTCAACTTTCTGGTGAATCGCTGGTGGGCCTTCTCGGCCGAGTCAATCCAGTCGGCGGTGAAGCGATCGCTCGACTATCAGCTGCAGCAGAGGCGGCCGGGATTTTTGCAGAGCATCAGCTTGGAGCGATTCAGTCTGGGCGAGGACACGCCATGCGTGCGCGAGCTGAGATCGTTCGAGACCACCGAGGCGGATCAGAGTCTGGTGGGATTGGGTGTGGGGTTTCTGGGTGTGTGGGATTGGGTGTGGGGTTTCTGGGTGTGTGGGATTGGGTGTGGGGTTTCTGGGTGTGTGGGATTGAGTGTGGGGTTTATGGGTGTGCGGGATTGGGTGTGGGGTTTCTGGGTGTGTGGGATTGGGTGTGGGGTTTCTGGGTGTGTGGGATTGAGTGTGGGGTTTATGGGTGTGCGGGATTGGGTGTGGGGTTTATGGGTGTGCAGGATTGGGTGTGGGGTTTCTGGGTGTGTGGGATTGAGTGTGGGGTTTATGGGTGTGTGGGATTGTGTGTGGGGTTTCTTGGTATGTGGGATTGAGTGTGGGGTTTCTGGGTGTGTGGGATTGATTGAGTGTGGGGTTTATGGGTCTGTGAGATTGGGTGTGGGGTTTCTGGGTGTGTGGGATTGAGTGTGGGGTTTCTGGGTGTGTGGGATTGAGTGTGGGGTTTCTGGGTGTGCGGGATTGTGTGTGGGGTTTCTTGGGTGTGCGGGATCGAGTGTGGGGTTTCTTGGGTGTGTGGGATCGAGTGTGGGGTTTGTGGGTGTGCGGGATTGTGTGTGGGGTTTCTTGGGTGTGTGGGATCGAGTGTGGGGTTTCTTGAGTGTGCGGGATCGAGTGTGGGGTTTCTGGGTGTGCGGGATTGTGTGTGGGGTTTCTTGGGTGTGTGGGATTGAGTGTGGGGTTTCTGGGTGTGTGAGATTGGGTGTGGGGTTTCTGGGTGTGTGGGATTGAGTGTGGGGTTTCTGGGTGTGCGGGATTGTGTGTGGGGTTTCTTGGGTGTGTGGGATTGAGTGTGGGGTTTCTTGGGTGTGTGGGATCGAGTGTGGGGTTTCTTGAGTGTGCGGGATCGAGTGTGGGGTTTCTGGGTGTGTGGGATTGTGTGTGGGGTTTCTTGGGTGTGTGGGATTGAGTGTGGGGTTTCTGGGTGTGTGAGATTGGGTGTGGGGTTTCTGGGTGTGTGGGATTGAGTGTGGGGTTTCTGGGTGTGCGGGATTGTGTGTGGGGTTTCTTGGGTGTGTGGGATCGAGTGTGGGGTTTCTTGAGTGTGCGGGATCGAGTGTGGGGTTTCTGGGTGTGTGGGATTGTGTGTGGGGTTTCTTGGTTGTGTGGGATTGAGTGTGGGGTTTCTGGGTGTGTGAGATTGGGTGTGGGGTTTCTGGGTGTGTGGGATTGAGTGTGGGGTTTCTGGGTGTGCGGGATTGTGTGTGGGGTTTCTTGGGTGTGTGGGATTGAGTGTGGGGTTTCTGGGTGTGTGAGATTGGGTGTGGGGTTTCTGGGTGTGTGGGATTGAGTGTGGGGTTTCTGGGTGTGCGGGATTGTGTGTGGGGTTTCTTGGGTGTGTGGGATCGAGTGTGGGGTTTCTTGAGTGTGCGGGATTGTGTGTGGGGTTTCTTGGGTGTGTGGGATCGAGTGTGGGGTTTCTTGAGTGTGCGGGATCGAGTGTGGGGTTTCTGGGTGTGCGGGATTGTGTGTGGGGTTTCTTGCCAAAAAATGGCAAAACTATAAATTTTCAGATGTCGGCCACCTGGGCGAACGCTGGCCGCCCGCCACAGGAGGTGTACCGCTCCTCAAAGTATCGCCTTGTGCTGGAAGCCCAGCTGGAGCTGCAGTGCGACCAGTTTCGCATGGACTTTGCCACCAGAATCAGCCGGCTGGGCCTGGGGCCCACCGTCAGCTTCGGTCAGTTGAGCCTCAGCGGCCGGCTGCAGCTGTGCGTTCAACTCGATCTCACGGCTAGATTTCCGCACGTTGCCATGGTCACGGCGGCGTTTAAAGAGCGACCGGATGTTTGGTTTAGCCTGAGAATTACCAGAGCTGTTAATGTGGCGTTTGTGCCAGTGCTGAGGCAGTGGCTGCGGCAGGCTGTGGAGGAGTCCCTGACCACCGCCATGGTGGATCCGGGGGAGCTGGTGCTGTACGCCAGCCAGGTGAGCTGGCTGTAACTAGGGAGTCAATTAGGACTGTAATTAGAGAGTCTATTAGGACTGTAATTAGGGAGTCTATTAGGACTGTAATTAGGGAGTCTATTAGGACTGTAATTAGGGAGTCTATTAGGACTGTAATTAGGGAGTCTATTAGGACTGTAATAAGGGAGTCTATTAGGACTGTAATTAGGAAGTCTATTAGGACTGTAATTAGGAAGTCTATTAGGACTGTAATTAGGGAGTCTATTAGGGCTGCAATAAGGGATAACAGGGCTGTAATTAGGGAGTTAATTAGTGGTGCAATTAGAGATATTAGAGCTGTAATTAAGAAGCTAATTAGTGGTGCAATTAGAGAATCTCTTAGAACTGTAATTAGGGAATTGATGAGGGGTGCAGTTAGGAAATCTATTAAAACTACGCTCGTATATACTAGGGAAAGTATCTATTAGGCTTGTGTATTTTAGGAACCAATTATCAATCTCACATTGGAGTGCGATTAGCAAATATATTGTTGTAATTAGGGAATCCATTAGGTATCTGATTAGAGAAACCAAATTAGTTCTTCTAATTAGACAGTGGCTCAAATTGTGTTATAGATCTAGATTAGATTCTAGATTATCTAGATTACGTCTACTCTTTGTTTTAATTATTTGCAAATAGAAGCACAAAATCTCCTAAAAAATCGATCCCAGGACCCCATGGCCCCGCTGGCCGCCGACCCCGCCGACCCCGACGCTTCCCCCGCCGCCGCCGGCGCTCGACCAATTCGCGGCGTCCTCACCGTGACGCTGCGGATCTCCAAGGCCTCCGCTGGGTCGGCCAGTCCGGCTAAGAAATCGTCAGAGGCGACCGGCGAGGCTGTCGACACAGTCGAGGACGCCGACGCCGCGTCAAGCGGTATTCGAATCTGCACCATCAGCTTGGGCAAGGAGCAGCGGTTGGTGTCCAGGGAGTTCCCGGCCGGTTCCGCCTGCACCCAGGCTGCTTCGTTCTTTGTGCGCGACCTGGCTTCGGAAGAGGTTCGTCCAGGTGTGGGAATTGTGTGTCCGAGTCCAAGGATTGTGTGTCCGGGTCCGGGGATTGTGTGTCCGAGTCCAAGGACTGTGTGTCCGGGTCCGGGGATTGTGTGTCCGGGTCCGGGGATTGTGTGTCCGGGTCCGGGGATTGTGTGTCCGAGTCCGGGATTGTGTGTCCGGGTCCGGGGATTGTGCGTCCGAGTCCGATGATTGTGTGTCCGGGTCCGGGGATTGTGTGCCCGGGTCCGGGGATTGTGTGTCCGGGTCTGGGCATTGTGTGTCCGAGTCCGGGTATTGTGTGTCCGGGTCTGGGGATTGTGTGTCCGAGTCCGGTTATTGTGTGTCCGGGTCCGGGGATTGTGTGTCCGAGTCTGGGCATTGTGTGTCCGAGTCCGGGGATTGTGTGTCCGGGTCCGGGCATTGTGTGTCCGAGTCCGGGGATTGTGTTTCTAGGTGGTGCGAATCGTGTCCATGTGTGGGGATTCCTGTCTATGTAAGTGTTCTTTTAACCGGTCTATTTATAATATCTTAACCACCAACGAACCGACACTTTAGCTCCACATTCACCTGAAGAGTAAGAGCCTGTTTGGCGGCGTGGCTCCAGTTGCCAAGTGGATTGTGCCCTTGAATGAACAGCCGCTGAAGTCTACTAAAATGTGAGCATTTTGTGCCTGGGCTTTTCAATGCGCCGGTAATATTGAGAACTGCAGATAATTACCATGCATGAAGAGGTCACCTGACCCTCCTATCCTTAGGTTTGGAGAGAGGGGTCACATGACCCTCCTGTCTTCAGATATGGAAAGTGGGTTCACATGACTCTCATGTCCTCGATTTTGAGAGAGGGGTCACATGACTCTCCTTTTCGCAGATATTGATAAAAGAGTCACCTGACCCTCCTATCCTTAGTTTTGGAGAAAGGGGTCACATGACCCTCCTGTTCTCAGATGTTGAGAAAGGGGTCACACGACCATTTTTCCCTTTGATCTGGATCCAGAATTTTTTTATTAATAATTTTTAAAACTAGCTATCAATTGTACAATCAAATAAAATATTTAGGCATTGATTTTTTCATTTTTATCATTTTTTTATTCAGTGTGCAGATTGCAGAGGTTCAGAGATCATCCAGCCTGAACGCTCAGCTAGAGTACACGGAACTGCCAGACCTGAAGTTGGAGAGTGTGCAGCCAACTCAAGTGTACTCCGGTAAGTCTTTTTCAATAATTAACAGTAAGAAGCATATCATAGGTGTCTAGTATATATTTAGTAGTCAAAAATATTGAGTCTTAGTCTCAGATGTAAACGTAAGCGACTAAATGTTAAAATTATTTCAGAATCTGGTCGACCAATTCGTGAGAAAAAGCTTTAATTTTTCTTGTTTTTATTTTTTTCTGTAAACCGGCCCCTGTATCAGTTTTTTGTTGATTTAAAGTCATTTTTAAATCTTTGAAAATTAAAACAAAACTTGTTGTACGCGATTCCTTTATTATTTTTAATGTTGTTGAAATTCAATAAAAATTTTGTTTTTGTCTATTTATTTTAACGAAACAAATTATTTGATTTTTAATAGGAAATCTGTTGAGCAGATGTTTCTGAGATGTAACAAAATTTAATCAGAAAGTAATTTTGAAGTTCATTAATAGGTTTATAATTTTTCTGGTTATTTAAAAACTATTTGCTTTTGTTCGATCCATTAAAACTGCTCCATTAAAATAAAAGAAATGATCATTACAAATAGCTTAAAACAGTCTATTAAATTTCTGTTTCCAACTTCAGTCTCGGGCGCGCTGTTTATCAAAGTACACGGCGCCTCGAATCTGCTGGGCATGGATCGCACTGGGCAGTCGGATCCTTATTGTGTAGTTTTTGTCAATCGTAGAAAGGTTTGTCGCCTAACAAAGCTGAATCTTAATCTTTTTTTACATTGTAGAAAGCTTAAAAGGTTGGTAAAATTTATGCAAAAACTACTTTTTCTAGATTGGCAGCACGCCTTACGTTAAGCAGACCAAAAATCCAAAGTTTAACGGCGAGTTTAACGCCTTTGTCGCCGATTATACTAAGGTTAGAATTGCATGTAAATTGTTTCTTTATTGGCGTGTTTTTTCACCCCTTCGTGTGCTTTGGTCTCTTGTTTGTCTCTCATTGACCCTCCAATCAGTAAACCAATCATCCAATCATCAAAACGAGACGGCCCTAGCTCGTCTCGTCTCTCATTGGCTTTGGACTTCATAGTTAGACCCCAGATTTTTCTCTGGCCCTAGCTCGTCTCTCATTGGCTTTGGACTTCATAGTCAGACCCCAGAATTTCTCTGTCCCTAGCTCGTCTCTCATTGGCTTTGGACTTCATAGTCAGACCCCAGAATTTCTCTGTCCCTAGCTCGTCTCTCATTGGCTGGCGACTTCACTCAGTCTCCTTAGATTTAGTTAACTTCTACCGCTAGCTCGTCTCTCACTTCCTCGCACGTCTTTATTTTACACCTACAGCCCGTGAACGCAACAAGCTTAAATACAAGTTGTTTTTATTTATTTCAGACCACCGTATCATTCTTTCTTTACGACTACGATGGCAGGAACGCATTGCGAGACGATTTTCTAGGCGCCTGTCACGTGACACTGCAGAAGGTGTGCGCTTAGCAGTCGATAACATATACGAGCTAATGCTTAAAGCATTTTCAATTGAACCAGTTTTTTTTACCAATTTTCTAGGAAAACTCCACGTTGCTATTTCATCAGCTGCCGCTTGGTTACAGCGTTGCCAAGCACGGCCAAGTAGCCAGTAACAATATGGGCAATCTGCTGTTTTCCATCGTTTTTAGACCAGTGCCATCTGTGGCTAAGTCTGGTAAGAACTCGTTACAATATGCATATTTTATCTAGAAGCACTTTATTTGATTTAGTCCTAGAATTTAATCATCCATACAATTTTTCCTGCTACACGAAGCTATAGTTAAACTCGCTTGGTTGTGTGTTTAAAACTGGCTTGATTGAGTGTTTAAAATTAAACTTCTGTTGATTGAATGTCTAAAAATGCCTTGATTGAGTGTTCAAAACTAGGTTGATAGAGTGTTTAAATCTCTCAATTGATTGAATATTTATACACATAGTTACGTCGCTATTTAAGCTCAATTACTTATGTACTTGAACTCAGATATTTTTAGTACTCGTAAAACCCAACTACCAGGATTTTACTGCCAATTATTGTACAGACACTTATTCGTTTATGGCTCTAATTGGCTGCGGTCTTTTTCTCCCTCTCCCTCTTACCCCTCTTTCCCAAATCAGGCGGTTTCTGATTGGCTAGAAACGTTTTTAACCCAACCCCTACCCCCCTAACCAACGATCACAGAGCTGGCCAAAGCGAACAGCGGTCAGCTGACTGACACAGAGCTGATGAATTTGCAGTGCGCGGATGCTTCTAATAACAGAGCGTCGGTGAGAGTTCAATTCCGTTTAATTTATAACTGAATTGAAACTATCTTTTTCACTACTTGTTTGGCCTCTATTCAGTAGTATTAACGCAACATTAAGGAATATCTTAATGAAGAAAGTAAAAAGTTGTCTTAAATATTTAATCAAAATTTCAGGTTTCATCAGAAGAGGTAACTTGAAAAAAGAATTTGCAAACTGATACATACTGTGTGTGTCTTTTTGTTGTTGTTCATGCTTTAAAAATCTGTCGTGTTGTGTTGTCGAATTAAATTTTTTTTTATCTTTTTATGCAACAGAAAATATAGATAATTATGTGTTTACAGAAATAAAAAATTAATATTAATTCGCTTCATTTTGTTGGACTAACTTTTCTAACCTATAATTTATTTTGTTTAAAATGGAACCTAACATCATGCGACTGATTGCCGCAATGACTTAACTAACAAAACTGTTTTTTTCGATGTACTTCTAATCAGAATCTTGGACGAAATAGGTTTATCGGGAAATTCGTAAGAAAATTATGTAATTCTAAACAAAAATATGTTTACAATTTAGTACAAATTGCTGTAATTTTTGTTTGGCACTAATTATTATAATCAATACGAGCAATGTTTTTGTACGTAATTTCACTGAGTCTGCTATCATGTGCTATATATGATTTATGGTTAAGATTTGATGGTTAAGTATATATGATTCTTTTGTCAATTTTCAGGGAGCCAAGAGAGACGGTACAGCGGACGACAGCTATTCTATGAATGCCGGAGCTTACTTGGCTAAAGGTGCAAACTGAAATTTTATGGTGTCTTGTTGGACTATTAAAAATACATATTTTACCAATATTATGTAAGAGTATGTATCAATACTCTTCTTAGAGCATCCATTAGCAGGGGGGGGGGTCCCTAGCCTAGTGGATAATAGCAAGTTCAGCAGAGTTGACTGCGGTTAGTACCGTATGCTACGAATATAATTCCTTCTAGCTAGTGTCCGCAAGTGCAGGTTAGTAGTTAATACGTCACCATGATTCCATTTCTGGGGAGGGGTTGTCGGTCAGTAGTTAATGCGTCACCATGATTCCATTTCTGGGGAGGGGTTGTCGGTCAGTAGTTAATGCGTCACCATGATTCCACTTCTGGGGAGGGGTTGTCGGTCAGTAGTTAATGCGTCACCATGATTCCATTTCTGGGGAGGGGTTGTCGGTCAGTAGTTAATGCGTCACCATGATTCCACTTCTGGGGAGGGGTTGTCGGTCAGTAGTTAATGCGTCACCATGATTCCATTTCTGGGGAGGGGTTGTCGGTCAGTAGTTAATGCGTCACCATGATTCCATTTCTGGGGAGGGGGTTGTCGGTCAGTAGTTAATGCGTCACCATGATTCCATTTCTGGGGAGGGGTTGTCGGTCAGTAGTTAATGCGTCACCATGATTCCATTTCTGGGGAGGGGGTTTGTCGTGCGATTTGCGATTCCATGAGGGCCAATCCCTAAGACACAGAGAGTGTACATGCTTGTACACCCTGCGTGAGCTTGTGCCTTCGTACTTAGATTTATGTACTACTACTAATAATAATTGATTACACCTGACCCAATTGGGCCAGATGTGCAGCCGACAGCTCAGCCGCAGCTATTGAGCGACGCATCTGAAGGCTGCGTACAGCTGTTCAGTCAAAGGACTGGGGGGTCGCCACACACACCCTCAATTACCCCAGCTAATGCTGGCACCCATTTTACAGCTGGGTGAACTGAAGCAATACAGAGTTGAGTGCCTTGCTCAAGGACACAAATTGTTCTGAGTGGGATCGAGAATCGAACCCCCGACTTTTCAGTCTTGAGTCCGACGCTCTAACCACTGGGCAGCAACCCCTTTACTAGGCTAAAACCATTTTATGTCATTATAGGTTAATATTCGCGCTCACTTTTAGGCCTGGGTGTCATGGAGTTCAACCTGCTAGGCGCCAAGGAGCTCATGGCCATGGACCGCGGCGGCACCAGCGATCCGTTTGTTGAACTTCGAATCGGTGACGAGATGCTGTTCAGGAGCAAAGTCAGCAAGGCTACGCTGGAGCCGCGCTGGAATGAATGGGTCACCACTAGATGTCCTAGGCAGGGCGAGCAGTTGAAAGTGGTAAGAGAGTTATCTATTGTATTGCATTTACTAAAGTACATTTACTAAAGTACATTTATGGAAGTACTTTTACTAAAGTACATTAACTAAATGACTTTTACTAAGCCCATTTATCGTAGTAAAAAATCTGTCATTTTTCATCATTCCTTCACTTTCGCAGACTGTTTGGGATAAAGATCGCATTGGGAAAGACTTTCTTGGCGACCTGTTGCTCACCTTGGAAGAAATTAGGGCTCTGTCGGACTCGGTGAGTGCTAATAATGTTGTTTAACTACTGAATAGGCCATAAAGCCGTTAAATCTCTGCAAATGGTTATTCGTTGGATAATCTGAGAATTCCCCTTGAGTATTTGATGATGTGAGAAATTACCCTTGAGTACTTGATAATTTAAGAATTCCCCTTGAGTATTTGATGATTTGAGAATTCCCCTCGTGACTTTGACAGTCTGAGAAATTCCAATTAAGTTTTTGATGATCTGAGAAATACCCTTAGAACCCTTCATGATTTGTTAGTTAAATGTTAGAATCTACTCTAGATTCTCAGTAAAAAGCGTTTGATAATCTGGGAGATATCTTACTAATATCCTATCTCTAAACTGTTCCTCATGAACGAAAATGTTTAATAAATTCTCATCCATTTTTACGCGACAAATTTTTATGTTTCTACTGTCAGTAGCAAAAATAGTCAAGAATATTGTTGTCACTATTTTATGTTTGAAACTAAAAAACTCTCCAGGCCTCCACTCGCTGGTTCAACCTGTCCGGCAAAGGCATTCGCTCCGGTCAGATCGAGCTGGGCTGCAAGATCGTGTCCGAAGGCTTGGCCGGAGCTGCAGTTGAAAAAAGTTCGGTGAAGAGCAAATCCTCGGACAGGATGACATCATCGCTACCGACGGGGCCGGGTTTGAATTTCACGGTGCATTCGGCTAGAAATCTGCTAGGCGGCAAATCTGTTGACGCCTTCGTCAAGGTGACGTCATCGGCGAATGCTGCGGAGATTTTTCGGACTAAAACTGAGGCTAAAACTGATCGACCCTATTGGGGACAGAAGTTCTCGGCTGCAATGGGTACGGAACCAATCGTGTTTGTAAGTAATTTTGTTTTATTGTATTATTTTTAGAAAATTTGTTTTAATTAGAAGGGCTGGTAACTGTGTTTCTTAGAAATTGTTTAACTGGCTTGACTGAGTTTACGACCGGAAAAATGCTCCTGCGTTTCTAAGAAAGATATTAGTTTTTTTTCGAAAATACAGCCTTCCGTCTGTCAATTCATTTGCATTTGGAATTTCGTTTTCAGTCCGTTAACTCTAAGAGTTCGTTTGGCAAAAGCGATTGCATTGGATCTGTGGAATTGAATCTGGAGGCCATTGCCTGCCTGTCAACCGCTGTGAGTTCGTTTTCCACTGCAGCACACTTGAGAGATGTCAGATTTCTTTGTCTTATATTGTACATATCAGTTACTCAATCAATCAATCAATCAATGAACTATCCCTTTAATTTATCAATCTTTCAACCAATCAACTAATTAATCAATTCATCTATCAATCAATGAATGAATGAATTAATCTATCTATCTGTCTATCCATCCATCCATCAATCAATCAATCAATCAATCAATTAATCAATCAATCAATCAATCATTCAATCCATCAATCAGTCAATCAATCAATCAACCAACCAACTAATCAATAAATCAATAAATCAATAAATCAACTAGTCCATCATTTAATCCACAGAAATCGTAATTCAATTATCCAATCCAACCCAAACAGACCGAGCCAGTTTGGCACCAGCTGACAGACGAAAAAGACCAACAAACTGGCGAACTGTGCCTGGAGTGCACGATGTCCTCGGAACCTACCGCTGATGCCTCTGCTGCCGCTGCATCATCATCAAAATCAAAGTCCGTGGATAAAGTGAGTCGCCTTGTTGGTTTCTGATATTTGAGTGTCGGTTTCTAATATCTGAGTGTCGGTTTCCGATATTTGAGTGTTGGTTTCTGATGTTTGAGTGTTAGTTTCCGATATTTGAGTGTCGGTTTCCGATATTTGAGTGTCGGTTTCTGATATTTGAGTGCTAGTTTCCGATATTTGAGTTCTAGTTTCCGATATTTGAGTGTCGGTTTCTGATATTTGAGTGTCGGTTTCTGATATTTGAGTGTCGGTTTCTGATATTTGAGTGTCGGTTTCTGATATTTGAGTGCTAGTTTCCGATATTTGAGTTCTAGTTTCCGATATTTGAGTGTCGGTTTCTGATATTTGAGTGTCGGTTTCTGATATTTGAGTGTCGGTTTCTGATATTTGAGTGTTGTTTTTCGATATTTGAGTGTCGGTTTTGATATCTGAGTGTCGGTTTCCGATATTTGAGTGTCGGTTTCTGATATTTGAGTGTCGGTTTCTGATATTTGAGTGTCGGTTTCTGATATTTGAGTGTCGGTTTCTGATATTTGAGTGTCGGTTTCTGATATTTGAGTGTCGGTTTCTGATATTTGAGTGTTGTTTTTCGATATTTGAGTGTCGGTTTTGATATCTGATAGTCGGTTTCCGATATTTGAGTGTCGGTTTTGATATCTGAGTGTCGGTTTTTGATATTTGAGTGTCGGTTTCTGATATTTGAGTGTCGGTTTCTGATATTTAAATGTCGGTTTCTAATATTTAAATGCGGTTTTTGATATTTGAGTGTCGGTTTCTGATATTTAAATGTCGGTTTCTAATATTTAAATGCGGTTTCTGATATTTGAGTGTCGGTTTCTGATATTTGAGTGTCGGTTTCTGATATTTGAGTGTTGGTTTCTGATATTTGAGTGTCGGTTCAGATATTTGAGTGTCGGTTTCTGATATTTAAATGTCGGTTTCTAATATTTAAATGCGGTTTTTGATATTTGAGTTCTAGTTTCCGATATTTGAGTGTCGGTTTCTGATATTTGAGTGTCGGTTCAGATATTTGAGTGTCGGTTTTGATATCTGAGTGTCGGTTTTTGATATTTGAGTGTCGGTTTCTGATATTTGAGTGTCGGTTTCTGATATTTGAGTGTCGGTTTCTAATATTTAAATGTCGGTTTCTGATATTTGAGTGTCGGTTTCTAATATTTAAATGTCGGTTTCTGATATTTGAGTGTTGGTTTCCGATATTTGAGTGTCGGTTTCTGATATTTGAGTGTCGGTTTCCGATATTTGAGTGTCGGTTTCTGATATTTGAGTGTCGGTTTCCGATATTTGAGTGTCGGTTTCTGATATTTGAGTGTCGGTTTCTAATATTTAAATCTCGGTTTTTGATATTTGAGTGTTGGTTTCCGATATTTGAGTGTCGGTTTCTGATATTTGAGTGTCGGTTTCCGATATTTGAGTGTCGGTTTCTGATATTTGAGTGTCGGTTTCCGATATTTGAGTGTCGGTTTCTGATATTTGAATGTCGGTTACGCATATTCAAATTTCGGTTTAGAGTATTTTGTTATTTTCTGCCTGAACCCAGCGATGTTCTTTAAACCAATCTGGATTTTACTTCTAAATCACCCTTAGTCTGTCGAAGGTCGCCCAGTTACATTCAGCCTGGTGGCAGGTAAAAAGTTAATGGCCGCAGATTTAGGCGGAACAAGCGATCCGTTTGTGCGCGTTACCATTGGCAACCGGCTGCTGTACAAGTCGCAGATTGTTAAAGGAAGTTTAAATCCGCAGTGGAACGAAGAGTTCACTGTGCCCGTGCCTAAGAACCACGCTGTTACTTTTGTAAGGAATTGCATCTTATCATTATTATTAAAGCATTATTATAACAATTATTTGTGGTAATCCAGTGTTTCTGTGCGCTTCTTTATTTTATTTAACAAAATCTAAAACATTTCTAACATGGTGCGTAAGAGAGTGAGACAGGTGTGAGAGACTGAAACAAGAGGAAGAGAGAGTGAGACTGGTATGTGAGAGAATGAGACAGGTGTATGATAGGGTGAGACAGGTGTATGAGAGAGTGAGACATGTGTATGAAAGAGTGAGACAGGTGAGAGTGAGACAGATATGTGAGAGAGTAAGACAGGTGTATGAGAGAGTGAGACAGGTGTATGAGAGAGTGAGACAGGTGTATGAGAGAGTGAGACAGGTGTATGAGAGAGTGAGACAGGTGAAAGTGAGACAGGTGAGAGTGAGACAGGTATGTGAGAGAGAGAGACAGGTGTATGAGAGAGTGGGACAGGTGTATGAGAGAGTGAGACAGGTGAAAGTGAGACAGGTGAGAGTGAGACAGGTATGTGAGAGAGTGAGACAGGTGTATGAGAGAGTGAGACAGGTGTATGTGAGAGATTGAGACAGGTGTATGAGAGAGTGAGACAGGTGAATGAGAGAGTGAGACAGGTGTATGAGAGAGTGATACAGGTGTATGAGAGAGTGAGACAGGTGTATGAGGGAGTGAGACAGGTGAGAGTGAGACAGGTGAGAGTGAGACAGGTGTATGAGAGAGTGAAACAGGTGAGAGTGAGACAGGTATGTGAGAGAGTGAGACAGGTGTATGAGAGAGTGAGACAGGTGTATGTGAGAGATTGAGACAGGTGTATGAGAGAGTGAGACAGGTGAATGAGAGAGTGAGACAGGTGTATGAGAGAGTGAGACAGGTGTATGAGAGAGTGAGACAGGTGTATGAGAGAGTGAGACAGGTGTATGAGAGAGTGAGACAGGTGAAAGTGAGACAGGTGAGAGTGAGACAGGTATGTGAGAGAGAGAGACAGGTGTATGAGAGAGTGGGACAGGTGTATGAGAGAGTGAGACAGGTGAAAGTGAGACAGGTGAGAGTGAGACAGGTATGTGAGAGAGTGAGACAGGTGTATGAGAGAGTGAGACAGGTGTATGTGAGAGATTGAGACAGGTGTATGAGAGAGTGAGACAGGTGAATGAGAGAGTGAGACAGGTGTATGAGAGAGTGATACAGGTGTATGAGAGAGTGAGACAGGTGTATGAGGGAGTGAGACAGGTGAGAGTGAGACAGGTGAGAGTGAGACAGGTGAGAGTGAGACAGGTGTATGAGAGAGTGAAACAGGTGAGAGTGAGACAGGTGAGAGTGAGACAGGTGTATGAGAGAGTGATACAGGTGAGAGTGAGACAGGTATGTGAGAGAGTGAGACAGGTGTATGAGAGAGTGAGACAGGTGTATGTGAGAGATTGAGACAGGTGTATGAGAGAGTGAGACAGGTGTATGAGAGAGTGAGACAGGTGTAGGAGAGAGTGAGACAGGTGAGAGTGATACAGGTGAGAGTGAGACAGGTGTATGAGAGAGTGAGATATTTTTGTGTGTGTGTGAGAGAGAGAGAGAGAGAAAAGTGAGACAGATGTGAGGAGCAAGTGAGACAAATGCCCCTCAGTACTCTAAAGTACCAAATGTACTTTAGAAGATAAAACTTTACAGCAAAAAATAAGCGCGCTGTTATCTTATTTAGAGTGAATGATCTTTCTGTCTAACTATATTGTACTTTGCCGTAGTTACAAACGAATTTTTTCTCCTAACAAATTTTGTTTACTTTGTTAAAAATATTAAAAATTATTTTTTGTTTCAATAATTGTTAATCATGGAACACACAACATTTTTATTACTTTAAAACGACGCTTCTTCCCGCAGACTGTCATGGACTACGATGCAGTTGGTAAAAATGACTATCTGGGCGAGGTATCCTTGGACCCTGTCACAGCCTCAACCGTAAGTTCTTGCTTGAATTGTATGTCCGTTCTGCCGATATGTAGCGTAAATAACTTTATAACCCAAGGCACAGAGAGTGTACATGCCTGACGATTAGAAAGTCAGGGCTGATGTACATCCTGTGCGAGCGTGTGAATGAGCGCGCCCTAAAAGCCCTGAAATGAAGTCCGAATCATCAAAATAATTAATGGTTCATAATTGCTCTGCTCACAACTATTAAGGCAGTCGAGAAGCTGATGCAGCAGTCTCTTGTGAGGCTGGAAGCTGCGTACCTACGCCTCTGCTCCGCAACAGAATGACTTGGACAGATTTTTGAGCTCTGATTCTGAGTTTAATTTAATTTTGACTAATTCTTCAAAGAGTTAGCCTTGCATACGCTCGTATTGGTTGCAGTTGAAATTGTTTTCAAGAACTGGCACCAACGAAATCCTCCGTTAGTTTTGAATTCCTGAGATTCCTGAAAGAAAGAAGGATTTTAAGTATATGATTGGTTGGCTGATTACTTGATTGGTTAACTGAGTGACTGATTGATTGGTGGATTGGTGGATTGATTGATTGATTGGTGGATTGATTGGTGGATTGATTAGTGGATTGGTGGATTGATTACTTGATTAATTGATTGATTGATTGATTGATTAGCTTATGGATTGACTGATGGATAGGTTGAATGACTAACTGATTGATTGATTAATTAATTAGTTAATTAAGCCAGTAAGAGATTAACTGACCGAGTGAGGCAGTAAGCTTGGATGAGGGTGTTCAGTATCCCCTACTAAACATATGCATATTTGGAAGAAAGCCTGTCAATGTGTTAAAATATTGGCTAGAAAATTTAAGTACACAATATTAATATTGCGTGCTTTAGTTTCAATTAGCTATTAGTAAGTCAGTTGCTTTTCTTAGAAAGCATGCTAGTCTGCCGCATGAGTCTTGCCAATGCTTTTTAATTGATTAATTTAGTTTTTTTGCAAGAATAAAGTGTATGAAATAAAAATATAGAGATACAAAAAATCGTTTAAAAATTACATACTACTTAGAGTACTAGAGATTATGAGTAGTTAAAAGTTTTTCCTGAAAGCTTTTTTCTAAGATTAAAAAATCCAACTTAAATCGTTACAAGTAGTATAAATAGGACAATACAACTATTTTAACTACAGCTCGGCGAAACCTGGTACCAGCTCACTGGTCCAAAGGTGAAATCAGGTGAAATTCTGCTGTCATGCCGTCTGCCAGAATCCACCGTCACCTCAGCCGATTTGGACGAAGAAATCGATGTTGATAACGAATTGGTGCCTCCCTCTGAGGTTTTTGAGGTGAGGCAGAACTTTTTTAAGTCTTCAATTCATTTGCAAGTTGATGTGTATGATAAGTACATTTTTAGGTAGGGCTTAGGGTACCAATCTGAATGTACATCTGCCAATTTAAAATTATATTTGCTATTTATCAATGAAAGTACATCCGATAGTTTAAAAGTACATTTGATAATTAAAAAGTACATTTAACCAAATTATAAAAGTACATTTCCAGTTAAAAGTACATTGAGCCAAATTAGAAGAACATTTTCCAGTTAAAAGTACATTTATTCATTATATAAATCTGATTTACGATTTGCGATTCAAAGCTTAAAAAAAGTCTGCTTTGAAATAAATTTTGTGGTTGGGCTTGTGGATGTTCTATATATTTACCGATATGAAAATACGAACAACGATTGTCAAGTTCTTTACAGATTTTGCCGTACAATTTGTATTAAAAAAGTACGAAAACATGTGATGTGAATTTCAGCTTTTAAAATTAAAGAAATCAAATTCAACCAATGGTACATTTTGTGTTCGAAAAAGGCAGTTTGAATTAAAAAGATAAAAGTACAACTTTAATATATTATAAGTACAGCTTGAATATAAAAGTAAAACGGGTATCTAAAAGTACAACTTTAGTCTTAAAGTACAGCTTAAATATAAAAGTACTTGTAACGTATTGAATTTGAAAATTCCATTATTTGTGCTGTCAAAAGTACATAAAGCCTATATAAATTTTCTCGTAGGACGCTACTGTGGCAGCAGACTCAGAGTCCGCTCAGGCTGCAGCTGCTGAGCAGCCTGACGTGGCTCCGCATCGCGGCATCCCCTCGATGTCCGCCTCTTCCACCGATGCCAGCCCTGCATCGCCGCCCGCCCCTACCAAGGCTGCATCAGGGCGTCAGAAAACTGCACAAAAATGTACGCAGTTCATTCTCATTGGCTAACAGGCTAATATAAAATCTCTAATAAATTAATGTTAAAAAATTTATTTTGTATAACATCCCTCTAAAGTACATCGATATAGTACAAGTCCGGTTTATCCACATTCTGACAACACACAAAAAGTCGTAAACTGATAAACTGACAAAAAGTCGTATCAGTTCTCTTGCGTTTAGTTGCCCCAATTAATTTTCCGTTTTACTTTCCTGCTGTGTGCACGATCTATTTAGAGTGTGAGCGTGGTCTATTTGCACGATGGATATTTTAGGCCCCTCCATGCGCGTGGCGTACGAAGAGGTCCAGTTTATTAATATTACTTTAATTATATAGTCTGGCCCTCGGCTCGGTTTATCACCTTTTTATCACTTTCTCTCCTTTCTCTCGCTGTCTCCTCCGATTTTACGACCGCCTGTTTCTAAATTTAGCTCTAAGTGTTAGTCATTTCCGTCTTTGTTATTTGTCCTATTAAGCAATTAGATAGTACATTTCGCATTCAAAAAGTTAAAAAGCAGTTCAAAGTCTCAAAAAAACCTCCCCACTCTCAGCTCCCAGTTACATCGAGCTGACCATCGTGTCCGGATCCAACCTGATGGCTGCCGACTTTGGCGGCACCAGCGATCCCTACGTGGTGGCCACCGTGGCCGGTCGTCGGGTGCACAAAACCCGGGTGTGCAGGTCGACGTTGAACCCTGTCTGGCGAGAGTCTGTCCACCTGCTACTGCCTGATCAGGGGCACCTGCTGAGACTGGTAAGGGCTGGACTTGCTCGAATTTTGGTATTAGGGATTTCAAGGATATTATATTAGAGATTGTAGGATTAAGGATACGGGATTAAGAGATTTTGGGATTTTTAAGATAAAGGATTTGGAATTGTGGATTTTGGGATTAGAGATTCGGGATTTGGGATTTCGTGATTCAGGATTTCGGTACTGGGGATTTTGGGAACCGGGATTTCGGGATTTCGAATTTCGTGATTTGGGATTTTGTGATTCGGGATTTTTTATTCAGGATTTTGTGATTCGGGATTTTGGGATTGTCGATTTTGGGGATTCAGGATTTTGGCATTGGGGATTTCGGGATTCGGGCTTTTAAGATTGGGAATTTCGGAATTGGGGATCTTTGCGGATTAAGAAAATTTAAGATTTTCTGTATTAGTTTTTTGGATTTGGGATTTCGAGATTTCGAAATTTCACAATTTAAGAATACCAGTACCAGTAGCAGTAGCTTTTGGTTATTCCTAATTTAGCTAGGGACTTTAAGCTTCAATGATTTCAAGATGTAGGAGCTAATCTTATTTATAAGGTTTCACGTATTCATACGTTTTTGAGCCGGCTTTTATTTTCAACCCCTAACCGCAGGCCACGTACGACAAGGACCCGGTTGGAAAGGACGACTTTTTAGGCGAGATTTCACTCACCAGGGACAACTTGTTGCAGATGTGCCAGCTGGTGAGAAGCAGAGTCTTACTGACAGAGCCCCTTTTACAGTTATCGTAATTGTCAGTTCTCAGTTCTCAAATATTCCAATTCCCAAAATCTCACCCATAGAATCTCATAGTTTCTTAACATTTCACCCATAGAATCTCATAGTTTCTTAACATTTCACCCATAGAATCTCATAGTTTCTTAACATTTCACCCATAGAATCTCATAGTTTCTTAACATTTCACCCATAGAATCTCATAGTTTCTTAACATTTCACCCATAGAATCTCATAGTTTCTTAACATTTCACCCATAGAATCTCATAGTTTCTTAACATTTCACCCATAGAATCTCATAGTTTCTTAACATTTCACCCATAGAATCTCATAGTTTCTTAACATTTCACCCATAGAATCTCATAGTTTCTCCAAATCTCACCCATAGAATCTCATAAACCCTAAAGAAAATCTCCAACCGCCAACAGAAGGACGACTCCATGCTGAAGCTGGCCGGCAAGAATGTCACCAGCGGGCATCTGCTTGTGCGCTGTCGACGATCCCCGGGCGTCAACGTCGGCCGAGACGCCAGCGGGGCCAACGTCAACAAAGCAGCCGCAGCCGCAGCCGGTAGCCAGCCCAACCCGCCAAGGTTTGTAGCGTCCAGACTCCATGATGTCGAAAAATTACATAGCAACGTCGCCAATGGTGTGGATGGAAATTTTCGCGTTAAACTAGAAACTAACAATTCCAAATATGGTAAAGTCTACCGGATTAGCAGGAGCAGCGACAGCATTCTTGAACGGGACGACTGTAGGGAGGAAAATTCAGCAGCAGATGCGAAAGAAGAAGATCTGCAGCAGCAACAGGAGAAGCAACAGCAAAGCATTCTTCTAGGAGCAGAGCAGGGTGGCGGCGGCGGCGGCGGCGGCGGCGGAGCTGTAAAACTGAGACGACGTACAACATCGCTGCTAAGATTTTTGGCGCCCAGAGGACCAAGGCGGACCGTGTAAAATATTCTGCATCTATAGATTTTATTAGATGCACAAATAGTACTACTTAAAGTAGGGCAATAGCAACCAGTAGCTTATGTTGTCTTTTTGCATTTTATTCTATATTTGACTAACCTCTATTATCTTATTTGCTATGTCTCTGTCTGTCTGCCTGCCTGTCTGTCTGTCTGTCTGTCTGTCTGTCTGTCTGCCTGTCTGTCTGTCTGTCTGTCTGTCTGTCTGTCTGTCTGTCTGTCTGTCTGTCTGTCTGTCTGGCTGTCTGTCTGCCTGCCTGTCTGTCTGTCTGTCTGTCTGTCTGTCTGTCTGTCTGCCTGTCTGTCTGTCTGTCTGTCTGTCTGCCTGTCTGTCTGTCTGTCTGTCTGTCTGTCTGTCTGTCTGTCTGTCTGTCTGCCTGTCTGTCTGTCTGTCTGTCTGTCTGTCTGTCTGTCTGTCTGCCTGTCTGTCTGTCTGTCTGTCTGTCTGTCTGTCATTCTTATTATTTTAGCCAAATAGGCAGATAGATACGCCGAAATCAGCCTTACCTCTGCGCACGAAAACGCATCACCTGCAACGCCGTCGCACCCGCTGCTCGCTGAACTCCGCCTCACAAGCCTAAAAGATGCACTCGTCACTTTAAACTCTATTAAAATACTATATTACGTTCGTATTTTATCCGCATTTTCAGCACCTGACGCACTTTCGCTTAATTTATATTACTGCTATTGCCAACCTTTCCTTTTTATTTGTCGTGACTTTGTATAAGATAAAGCCCGCAACTTTGCTTCAAGAACGTGTCGTATAAAACTTCCTATTAATATAAAACCCTGATAGTTTAACAGTTTAACTATTTTTAGACGTACACATGACCTAGATCAACCCCCAGCAGTATTAAAACTCTTCAAATGTACACCCATCCTAGAACAACCCGCTGAAATAATAAAACTCTTTCCAAATGTACACACGCCCTAGACCAACCCGCAGCAATAATAAAACTCTCTCCAAATGTACACAAGCCCTAGACCAACCCGCAGCAATAATAAAACTCTCACCAAATGTACACAAGCCCTAGACCAACCCGCAGCAATGATAAAACTCTCACCAAATGTACACAAGCCCTAGACCAACCCGCAACAATAATAAAACTCTCACCAAATGTACACAAGCCCTAGACCAACCCGCAGCAATAATAAAACTCTCACCAAATGTACACAAGCCCTAGACCAAACTGCAGCAATAATAAAACTCTCACCAAATGTACACAAGCCCTAGACCAACCCGCAGCAATAATAAAACTCTCACCAAATGTACACAAGCCCTAGACCAAACTGCAGCAATAATAAAACTCTCATCAAATGTACACAAGCCCTAGACCAAACTGCAGCAATAATAAAACTCTCACCAAATGTACACAAGCCCTAGACCAAACTGCAGCAATAATAAAACTCTCACCAAATGTACACAAGCCCTAGACCAACCCGCAGCAATGATAAAACTCTCACCAAATGTACACAAGCCCTAGACCAACCCGCAACAATAATAAAACTCTCACCAAATGTACACAAGCCCTAGACCAACCCGCAGCAATAATAAAACTCTCACCAAATGTACACAAGCCCTAGACCAAACTGCAGCAATAATAAAACTCTCACCAAATGTACACAAGCCCTAGACCAACCCGCAGCAATAATAAAACTCTCACCAAATGTACACAAGCCCTAGACCAAACTGCAGCAATAATAAAACTCTCATCAAACGTACACAAGCCCTAGACCAAACTGCAGCAATAATAAAACTCTCACCAAATGTACACAAGCCCTAGACCAAACTGCAGCAATAATAAAACTCTCACCAAATGTACACAAGCCCTAGACCAAACTGCAGCAATAATAAAACTCTCTCCAAATGTACACAAGCCCTAGACCAAACTGCAGCAATAATAAAACTCTCACCAAATGTACACAAGCCCTAGACCAAACTGCAGCAATAATAAAACTCTCTCCAAATGTACACAAGCCCTAGACCAAACTGCAGCAATAATAAAACTCTCTCCAAATGTACACAAGCCCTAGACCAAACTGCAGCAATAATAAAACTCTTACCAAATGTACACAAGCCCTAGACCAAACAACCAGAAAACCGTGTCCCAGACCATTTAATATACATGTACTGTACTCTCAAAATCAGCCAAGCAATGCCTAACAACTCGTCAAACCCTGAACCTATTTCAATAGTTCATTCTCGGAAGACCTGCAACAGCTGACGCCCGCTCCTTCTGTTAGCGGCTCCGCAACAGTTGCTACTAGCGGCGGCAGCGTTACTCCAATTGATGGTAGAATTGCTACGGGCGATAGCCGTAGTACTATGGAACTGCTCAATCCCGGGGGTTAGTTTACGATTTTTTCATTCTATTTGAGTACCAAGGAAAAATTACTCGTTTGTTATTGCATTCTACTATTTCTTACTGCTCTACTAATAGTAGTCCGTAGCAATTTAATGTATAATAATAATGTACAATTCCAGACTCAGTCAGCATCGGTGGAGACGCAGCGCCAGCCGCAACAGGCGGCACATTCCAGTGCGACTTGCTCAGCCTTAGCGGCATTCAAAAACTGCCCGGAGGCGAGCGGGTCTATATCAAGATCAAAGGCGATACGTGAGTGTCCTTTGGAACAAATTTTTTGCCTGTGTCACTCTAGACTCTCGGATTTGATTTCTTTACTAAATTATTGCAGATTTCCAATCAAATTTATCTGTCTTGCTTGTTTTCGATTCACAATCTTAATACGCTCCTTCATCTGCCCCTGGATCCGCCCCTGCATCCGCTGTATTATCCGCCCCTGCATCCGTTTTTTCCACCCCTGCATCCGCTCTTTTTATCCGCCCCTGCATCCGCTCTTTTATCCGCCCCTGCATCCGCTCTTATATCCGCCCCTGCATCCTCCCCTGCATCCGCTCTTTTATCCGCCCCTGTATCCGCTGTATTATCCGCCCCTGCATCCATTTTTTCTGCCCCTGCATTCACTTTTTTATCCGCCCCTGCATCCGCCCCTGCATCCGCTCTTTTATCCGCCCCTGTATCCGCTGTATTATCCGCCCCTGCATCCGTTTTTTCTGCCCCTGCATCCCCTCTTTTATCCGCCTTTGCATCCGCTTTTTTCCACTACTGCATCCGCTGTTTGATCCGCCCCTGCATCCGCTCTTTTTATCCGCCCCTGCATCCGCTCTTTTATCCGCCTTTGCATCCGCTTTTTTCCACTACTGCATCCGCTGTTTGATCCGCCCCTGCATCCGCTCTTTTTATCCGCCCCTGCATCCGCTCTTTTATCCGCCTTTGCATCCGCTCTTTTATCCGCCTTTGCATCCGCTCTTGCATCCGCCCCTGCATGCGCTCTTTTATCCGCCTTTGCATCCGCTCTTTTATCAGCCCCTGCATCCACCCTGCATCCGCTTTTTTATCCGCCCCTGCATCCACCCCTGCATCCGCTTTTTTATCCGCCCCTGCATCCGCTGTATTATCCGCCCCTGCATCCGCTGTATTATCCGCCCCTGCATCCGTTTTTTCCACCCCTGCATCCGCTCTTTTTTTCCGCCCCTGCATCCGCTCTTTTATCCGCCCCTGCATCCGCTCTTTTTATCCGCCCCTGCATCCGCTCTTTTATCAGCCCCTGCATCCACCCCTGCATCCGCTTTTTTATCCGCCCCTGCATCCGCTGTATTATCCGCCCCTGCATCCGTTTTTTCCACCCCTGCATCCGCTCTTTTTTTCCGCCCCTGCATCCGCTCTTTTATCCGCCCCTGCATCCGCTCTTTTTATCCGCCCCTGCATCCGCTCTTTTATCCGCCCCCGCATCCGCCCCTGCATCCGCTCTTTTATCCGCCTTTGTATCCGCTCTTTTATCCGGCCCTGCATCCGCCCCTGCATCCGCTCTTTTATCCGCCCCTGCATCCGCCCCTGCATCCGCTCTTTTATCCGCCTTTGCATCCGCTCTTTTATCCGCCTTTGCATCCGCTCTTTTATCCGCCCCTGCATCCGTTTTTTCCACCCCTGCATCCGCTCTTTTTATCCGCCCCTGCATCCGCTCTTTTATCCGCCCCTGCATCCGCTCTTTTATCCGCCCCTGCATCCGGTCTTTTATCCGCCCCTGCATCCGCTCTTTTATTCGCCCCTGCATCCGCTCTTTTATCAGCCCCTGCATCCACCCCTGCATCCGCTTTTTTATCCGCCCCTGCATCCGCTGTATTATCCGCCCCTGCATCCGCTCTTTTTATCCGCCCCTGCATCCGCTCTTTTATCCGCCCCTGCATCCGCTCTTTTATCCGCCTTTGCATCCGCTCTTTTATCCGCCCCTGTATCTGTCCCTGCATCCACTCTTTTATCCGCCTCTGCATCCGTTTTTTCCACCCCTGCATCCGCTCTTTTTATCCGCCCCTGCATCCGCTCTTTTTATCCGCCCCTGCATCCGCTCTTTCATCCGCCCCTGCATCCGCTCTTTTATCCGCCCCTGCATCCGCTCTTTCACCCGCCCCTGCATCCGCTCTTTTATCCGCCCCTGCATCCGCTCTTTTACCCGCCCCTGCATCCGCCCCTGCATCCGCCCCTGCATCCGCTCTTTTATCCGCCCCTGCATCCGCCCCTGCATCCGCTCTTTTATCCGCCTTTGCATCCACTCTTTTTTCCGCCCCTGCATCCGCTCTTTCATCCGCCCCTGCATCCGCTCTTTTCATCCGTCCTTGCATCCGCTCTTTCATCCGCCCCCCGCATCCGCCCCATCATTGCAGCAGTCGCCGTGGCGGGATCGGAGGCCGCGATCTGTACAAGACTCGCTCCTACGATCTGCCAGCGTCACCAGACGGGGTGCTGAACCTGGACTCCGCTGAGTCGTTCCGCTTGAACGCGGACAGCTTGAGCACCCTCAGTGTTTTATTAAAAAGCTCCAACAAGCATAAAAACATCGATTTGAGTTCGCACAGCGTGCCCAATCTTGTTGCTTGGGCTGGCGGTCCGCCGGTAGGAGTGGCTCTTCCGGAGTGCGGCGCCTCGCTGGCGCTGCGGCTGACGAGGCTGCCTCCGGCCTCTGATGGCAGCGGTGGCGGCGGCAGCGGCGGCGGCTTCGGGTCGCTTCTGAGGCGTCGGGCGGGCAGCAGCAAGAAGTCGGGATTTCGAAACAGCGCCAACATTTCCGCCGGTTCGGTTAAGGACGAAACTGGATCGAATGTTTGATAGGGGGACTGCGAGGGAGCGGATTCCTGGTTGTGAGGGAGCGGATTCCTGATTGTGAGGGAGTGGATTCCTTAATGTGAAGGAGCGGATTCCTGGTTGTGAGGGAGCGGATTTCTTGATTGTAAGGGAGCGGATTTCTTGATTGTGAGGAGCGGATTCCTTAATGTGAGGGGGCGGATTCCTTATTGTGAGGGAGCAGATTTCCTTAATTCGGAAAGAGCAGATTTCTTCCTGCAAGGATCGGATTTCTGATGCAGAGTGGTCAGGTTCCCTAATGCTAGAGTCGTTGATTTCCCACAGGGCTAATACTTAGTGCCTTTTTTAGTATCGTAACTCAGAAGAATCATGTTAAAATGATTAGCATGTTAGAAAACCTTCCTTGTCCCATTGTCAGAGAAATTGTGCAAGCGGAAAATTAGTTATTTAGGAGTATTTATCTTGGCTTTTGTTATAATTTTAATCAAGTTGCACTGCTGTTTACATTAATTTCAATCGCTAGTGTAAATATATACTTTTTTACTGTTAAATTTACATTTTATATTAAACAGAGTTCCTATAGCACTACTTGACACTTTTACCCATCAGTAGTGTATTGAAATTATTTATAATTCTAAGAAGTACTTCTTTATTTCTGCTGCATTCTGCAGGTCGGAGATTAAACTGTGTTAATTTCTGTGTTTTTACAGTTCATTTTATTATTGCACCGCACAAAGTAGTTCCAAAAGTAGACTTCATTCATAATTCTTATCAATAGAAGATTTCACTTCTACAATCCTGTGCGGCCTTGCCAGTTTAACCATTATTTTTTCTATATCGCTGTGAAATGCTAGAATGACTTTTTTTCCAATTTTTCATTTTTCTATTTTTTACCCAGCAAAGGTGAACACAATTTTTGAATCTCATTTCTATTTCTATGCTTTTTCTGCACAAGCTACAACCAAATTATTTATTTTGTTTAAATTCCGATTTTTCTGCTCCTCAAGATCGAGCCACACTATTTTTTCTTGATTTGAAAAGGTGCCAATTTGTGTCTGCATAACACGGTTATTTGTTTAATTTTTTCTTAACAGAATGGCTTGCGTTTTGTATGGCTTTTATTCGTAAAATTTATGTTAATTCTATTTGGGTACTTGATGAACTTATTAAACATAATTGCACTATTTAATGTGCAGCACTAATAATGAATAAATGAATAAAATTAAAAGCAGTGGCACTCCAGTTTGCTCTTAAATGTTGCACAGGAATAAAAGATTACCGTTTTCATAATAGGAACAAAATATAACAAATTTTTCCTACGTTTTTACTGCGTGTTGCTTTTCAATAATGTTGTGTATTTATTAAAAACTATTATAGTTTGGTAGCACAGAACATGTATTGAACATATTTTTGCCAGGAAGAGCCAAGAAGACCAAGTGAAGAGACATGATGGCTCGGTCACGGAGAGCTCGAAAGAGACTCAAAGCTGATGCTCAGCAGTTTCTTCCAAAAATCCCCGACCCAGCAGGGCCCGCTTGACCAACACCAAGTCTAGTAGAGCGGCAAGGTCCTTTAAAACCCGTTCAAGGCGCCTGGGCCCGACGGCATCTACACAGCGTTCTTGCACGAGGCGGTGAAAAACCACCGCTTTCTGGACCTCCTCTGTTGTCTCCTCCGAGCTTGTGTGGAGCTGGGCTATGTACCAGTTGCGTGGAGAGAGGCCCGGGTGGCCTTTATCCTCAAGCCTAGGAAAAGCGACAACCAATCGGTGAAGGCCTTCAGGCCTATTAGGTTCACCTCTTTCTGCCTTAAGCTCCTGGAAAGGCTGGTGCTTTGGCGCCTACTCTCGGTCGAGCTGAAGCGCTTCCCACTCTCACAGAACCAGCACGCATCGCACGCGGGCAGGTCCACTGAAAGTGCCCTCCATGTCATTGTTGTCTTCCTGGAGATCAGGGCCGTTCCTGACGGCGGCTATGCCCTCTCTCTTTTCCTGGACATTGAGGGGGCCTTTGATAATGTCAACTTCGAGGCCTTTTGGCGGAGCCCTGAAATCCAGGGCCATCCACCCCTCACCTGTCCGGTCGATCATCTTCATGATTCGGAACCGCACTGTTGTGGCAGCTCGCAAGCGGCACCTGTCCAGAAAGGGGACCTCGGGTACAGTAGGGATCCTACCCCTGTTCGTAAAATTTCAACTTCAAATTGCCGCCGTCCGTAACTTGGCACTCGTAAAGCCGGAAAGTTGCACGGACTTGTTCAGGTCGATTTCCGTCTGCCGGGTCCTCAATTCCGGGGGAGAGTAGTCGTGATCCGCAGTCGAGCCGTCGTTTTGCAGGCACGATCGTTCAGTTGGGTCCTCAGACACCGTAAATTCGCCGATTTGCTTAGCTGATTACTTTCAGTAGAGTAGCGCTGCCACCACCGTAATTTCGTATTACGGAACGTTGAGATCTCAGAGCTCGTTCGGAGTTGAGATAATTTGTGTTTTTCGCCTCACGGGCAAATAACTCAAGATAAACTATCAGGGGATTCAAATTAAAATGTGAATAACTGTGAATAAATGTGAATGTTAAGATTTATTAATTATTAAAATAAGCCGACCGATTATTATTTATCAAACGAGACTTCCGGCGGTGCCGAGGTGCTGGTTAAATATTTTTAATAGTGGTTAAACAAGTTGCCGTAGGCTATTAGTGTCGCGTAATGTACAATGAAACAATAAAAATTAAGGAAAACTTAAGAGAAATTTCAGGCAAAACTTAAGGGGGAAATCGGGGGAACAAAACAGAGGCAACAGAGGAAACAAAACAGAGGCAACAGAGGGAACAAAACAGAGGCAACAGAGGAAACACAACAGAGGCAACAGAGGAAACAAAACAGAGGCAACAGAGGGAACAAAACAGAGGCAACAGAGGAAACAAAACAGAGGCAACAGAGGGAACAAAACAGAGGCAACAGAGGAAACACAACAGAGGCAACAGAGGGAACACAACAGAGGCAACAGAGGGAACAAAACAGAGGCAACAGAGGGAACAAAACAGAGGCATGCAAATCGTGCGGCCAAATCAGGCCATATAAATAACGCAAAAATATAATAACCGGCATGTGGGGCAGACGATGAGGCGCAGGATGGGGCAGCCACAGGGGCAAGGGATGGGGCGACAGAAGGACGGGAAAACCACCGACAGAGCAATGTGAGTCACTGGAAGCCGTCTATCGTTTAACCATAAGTGGTAGATCGCCCTACCACACTTTTACTTAATTTGGAACTTTTACTCGTAATGCGCGAAGGGGAAAAGAAGCTTCTAGAAGCTAGGTACGTTGGAATAACATTGCAACAAACCTACCCGTGCAGTTGAAGCTTGCGGGTTAAACGGGCTGCTTGGTCAGGCCTTCACAAGTGAACCCCCAGAAGCAGCGCTACTCGCCGGGAATTCGGGGATCCTGATATCTTTGGATCTGTCCACAGCAGCATCTGGCGACTGGCTCTCACCTGGGATGCGGGGGTTTCTCTCTTCTCGCAATCCAGAGATGCAATATCGATCCCTCGCGGTTGCCTACAGCGGCCCCACCTAAAGGGTAGTTTACGTCAGGGGTGATGGTCTCTGATCGGAGGCCTGATCCAACTAAAGGTAACCCCAGGCCTTGCATGTGGTTGAGTGAAGCTTTGCAGTATGGGACTCCCAAAATGTGTTCGCCCCTAGCTGATGGCGCCCAATCTTACATGTAACTCTTATGGCTTTTATAGACTCACCCTCCGGCCAACCCAATAAGTCTGCGAATCTTCTTGACGCAGCCCCAAATATTTTTAGCTTTGTGCTACGAAAAGGGGTTGGCCCGGGTCTAGTAGCCCTGGTGGACCTACCCCTCTACAGAGCCGCTCCCCGGGCTGATCTGCGTCTAGACCCCCCCGTTAACAACAAACGGTTGGTTACAGATGTAGCAAAAATGTTTAAAAATGGATCATACACGTTGACAAAGCTAAATATTTGAAACGTGCGAAAAAAAGTTGTAATTTATAAGGAAAATAACATAATTATTACAAATGTTCACGTACAAGACTTCTCTTCTAAGATTCGAGAGAAGATTCAATATGAGAAGATGATAAAGAAAACCATGGGCCAGACAAGGAAAAGTAAGTCAACCCCACTTATGCAGATCATATCATTAGAAAAACAATCCAACACCTGGAGTCTACGTGGCTACTATAATAGCTATAATGATGGCCTGCATTACTTAAAAATTCTCGATAAAGATAAGGAACACAACCCAATAACATAAAGTCAAACTGAAATTAACCTTAATGAAAAACGACGGATTCATTTGCTAAAAAGTGCACAGAAACAAAATATTTTTTTTAAATGAGTCAAAATAATAGCAAAACAAACACAAAAAATTAATAGAATAATTTAAACTTTATATGTGAGCGTTATATAGCTACATGAAGTGGCTAAAGCTTGAAATTATTGATATAACGATTATCAACATGTACGCTCGTACAAGCTATACGTGTGGCTTTGGAAAGTTATTATTAGTAAAACAATAATAGAAACGCGTGATCACATGCAAGCAGCAAGTGAAAATTCGCGAATAAAAACAGAAGCAGAGCAAACAACAGAATTGAACAAAAACAAAACTTTTTTATCGACTTTCGTACGATTCGATTTTAACAATAACAATTTTTGCCCAAACCCTGGTCTTGGTATATAAAAGAAATGTTAATTGAGCAATTATACAAACTTATAACTACGAGTATTTGGCATGCACATGCAGCAGTCAGACAATCCATTGCAGTAAATTTCTCACTAATACGCTCGTACTGATATAATATATGGATTTTTAGCTGGGTTTCTGATTACCTATAGCAGTGTTAGATTTGAGAATCTTTGCTGAATATTTCAATCGATCGTTTTCAGAAGTGGTACGAGTATTCAGAATCAGAGCCTCTGATTTAATTACTGCACTTTATTTACATTGCTTGGGTGGGAACTGTGAAGCTGCTGCATATTACATCCATGTTATAAAAATTGTCATTCCCAATGGTCTAAATTAGCATGAATGTTTTGTATGCATCAATTGAGAATAAAAAACAAACAGTTCCGCTTGTTTTACCCAAACTTGCTAAAACATGCAGTTTACGCTAGTCCAAATTACGCTTGTCCAAAGGATCACTCCATGCAATTCATCAGTAGTGGCGCAAGAGTACAGTCCTCTTAAAGGTGCGAAGCAGCGAAAGCAGCGGGATCTTCTGACTGCTGGTTGAATAGCGACCAGCAGAATTCAATTGGACAAACGAAACCATCATCCAAATCACTAAATTCGATACTGCGCTTTGCCTGTTGATCTGATATTCTGCGCCATGACATTGGCAGATCCGGCATCTTGGCTCCATGCCGTTCTGCAAGTTGATCCTTGAATTTGCACATGAACCACTTCCAGAAGTCTGATGGTCCGTCATGAAAATTTTCACAACTCAGTTCAGGAAAGTAATTCTTGTAGTCTGAAAATTTGTGTCTCTCGCAGTTTTCCGACTCTTCACTGTGACACTTGAATCTGACTTTTGCACAGGTAAATTCTCCACCGCTGCGAACCAGGTCAGCACAAGTGTACAAGGCAAGCTCATTTTTTGAGTCGACAATGCCTGCTACACCTGCTGGTCTGCGACCAGTGCAGACTTCCGGATCTCGAATTTCGGATTCTAGAAAACTTTTGGTTTTGAATGACTTTTGTCTACTGATTTCAAAAACCGAAGAATCAAAATCACTACAGATGTCCCCACAGAATGGGCAAGTTGCAGGTCTTTGTGAAAGTGATGCCGGGACAAAATCATCCGATCTCCTGCACCATGAAAAAAGTTCCGGCCTCTCTTCTATTTCAGCAACTACATCATGGCTTAATGACTGCAGTTGACTTGAAAGCGCTGAACTAAACGCGTTGATGTTTCTGACACAGTGGCTATCTGTTTTAAAATCTGGTAGCGGAATCGAATCCACGATCATAGAGCGGAAGCTCTGAAGCCAAATATTCAGCAAGTTGCTGGCCATCTTTGACTTTCGTTGCTCTCTGCTGCAGTAACTCTGAGCACGTTTAACGGCACTAACTATGCGCTGTACTTGCTTATCAAGAAATGTTTCAATGGTTTGAGAAGTGTGATTTCTCCTGTCGGGATTGAATGCTGTTTTTCGAATCATTTCCTGCATTCTATTTCGTGTAAACAGCCATGGGTCATCAATAAGTTCGATGAAATCGGGAAATTTCCCACCTTCAATAAGGGATTTCATCGCAATCGACAACAGGTACTCTTTTCGAAGTATAAATATGTGGCGATTTGCAAATCTTTCGAAATCAAGAAATCTAAATCTCAGGTGTTCAACAGCAGTCTTCTTCATGGCCTCCTTGATCTGATGTATCACATAAGAAGCACTGATGATGTCATCGCTTGTATTTTTAAACCTCCCAATAAAATCTTGCTTTGCTGTCGGTTTAAAAGACTCAAGCTGAGTCTTCACCCCATGCTTCTGTTCATATCGCCTCTGAGCATCCCTAAGAATACCAGCCGAAACCTTGCAAGCGTGGACTGACAGGAATACCTTAAACTGAGGCTTTAGTTTGATTGTTGATGATGAGTTCTTGTTGAATTCATCAACTTTTGTTGTCACGAAACTGACAATCTCCTTAAAAAAACTTGCGCCTTGCAGTTGTCGCTCGTCTCTATACGCCAAATTTGACAGCTCAAAGTGGGCGTCAACTTCTCTGATGATTTTTTTGGCATTGGCAAACACGATTTCACGACATTCATCGTCAGAAAGTATATTTGACTCATCACTATGTTCAGATTTTTGTTTGGAAAAATGCTCAGACAGGACTTGTTCCAATCTCATCAGACTTTCTGCATTGGCTTCCAGCCTTTTTTCATCAGTTTTTGTTGGATTTAACTGACAAATCTCGGTATCAAGAAGGTTGATTTGATCAGAGAAAATCTCTCTGAGCCCCTTTTCTGCCTCTGAGAAAAAGTCACACCGGAAGCTCTCAGTGCTGGAGATTTCACTCATAAGCTTTTCCCAAAGTTCATCGAATTTTTTCATTAATAACTCATCAGAGATGTCTTGGCCTTTAAGTTCCTCCGCCAGCTTTTTAGCACTAGTGAAGATTTCCTGCTGACAGTTTTCAAGCTTTCCTTTGCTTTCAATCATTATTCTCTGCTCTTCCTTGATGTCCCGTAGTCTGTCGTATGTTTCGTCTTTCAAAACTCCAACGTCTCGCTGCAGACGCTGAGTTTTTTCCAGTTTCCACTGAAAAATGAGCTGGTCTTCACTGTGCTGGTCAAAATAACTTTCTAGTTCAGTTTGAGTGTTTTTTCCTTTATCGTCTAGAAACTTGTGCATCTCGCCTTCTGCTTGAGCCAAAGTCTGGCTAAGCGCATTTGAGTCTGTGCAAGAGTTCAGCATCTTAGCTCCGTCATCCATCAGCCACTGAAACGTCGATGCTTCCAGTCGAGTTTTTAATTCCCTAAACTTTTTCTCGACTTCCTTATATGCTCGAAGCTCAAGAGTATTTCGAAAGCCGAAGACGAAATCTTCTTTGCAAACGGCATCCCACAAGTCCTTGATCCTAACTGCCAGATCACTGACTGAGAGGTTGTAGTCCTTGAAGCTTTGAAGAACTGTAAGGATGAGTTGCTTCGTTTCCTGCACATCTCTGCTGTAGGCTGGACTCACAGCGGCAAACGGAGGTTTCCCTTCCCACAAATTCGACAGGAAGACTACGTTTTTACTGGCGTCAAAAGCGATTATGTCTGTGAACTTCTTTACATCGTCGATTCCCTCTTCCTGCGCCGCAGTTTCAACAGTCTTGTCCAGAGTCTCAACAAGCTTGACTTTTGCTTTTTGAGTCTTCTCAGCCGAGTCGACAGCGCACACGTTCTGGTGAACGAACAAGCACGTCTTATCGAGTCTGAGCTTCTGGAAGGCCATTCTCATTCTGAGAAATGCAATCGTTACTCTCTGAGTAAGGGGTGTTAGACGCGCCGGAGGGTGCCGCTGTACATATCGCTGTACTTTGGCGGGGGGTTGAGGTGTGGGGGTTGGCCACGCCAGCCAGCTTAAAGCCTCTGCACCCGGCCCGGCTTGGCTCCGCCGCCATTTCTCAATTTTTTTGCTCAGCCACCGCCATGAGTGCCAGCCCAAAGCGACTAACCGTGCGCCAACTCAAGGCTGAGCTGCGAAACAGAGGCCTGCCTACTACGGGCCGCAAACAACAGCTTGCCAAGCGCTTGTCTACTGCACTCGGTTTAGAGCAAGCTGACGAAGACTTCAACAACTCCGAGATGACTTCTGCTCCGGACGCCGAAGACGGCATCGGCAGCGCGGGCGAGGCGCCTCCGGGGGCGGGGAGCGACCGTCTGGCTGCGTTGCGGCAGGAGGTGGAGCTGCTCGAACTGCAAGTCCTGGAAGGCCGTCGTCGTGATCTTCAGCAACAGCTTCACACTCAGCAGCGCTTGACGGCTCAGCCCCAGCCAGCATCATCATCAGGTGAGCATAACGCACATGCCAGTCTGCAGTTGCCCGAGGTTTTTGAATCTGGGATGAGGGAGGCGGCTCAGCTTCAGGCCGCTAATTGCCAGGCTCCGACTCGCAAGTTGCATCTCGTCAGAGACCACATCAAGCTAGCCAGAGGATCCGGCTCAGCCAGTCAGGAGCAGTTGATCGCCACTATGGAGAATGGCTCGCTCACATTCAGAAAGCAGGAGCCGAAGCTGTCTAGTATCTCTGCTGGTCAGTGGATCGCGGCCAACTCGATCATCTTGCAAAAGCTGATCAAGGAAAAACTCCCGGTGGCTGCTGGAAGCACTGATGGTCTCCTGACTGACGTCCTTGGCTACCTTGACTACAATCGCAAGATCGGAGAGCTGCTGGCTGCTGACTACCCAGAGTCCGTAATCTGGGAGTTTGACGAGGACTACCGGAGGCTGGTGGCGGAGTCGGGCATGGCGTGGGGTGAGGAGCCCCCTCAGTTGTACCACAAGCACCTCAACGCCCCCAGAAACCTGCGGTTCACGTTCGCTAAGCAGCCCAGCCAGCAGCAAATCCCGGCAGCAACCAGGCCGATCTGTCTGCGCTTCAACTCCGAGTCCGGATGCAACCGCCAGAACTGCAAGTTCCGCCACGTCTGCAAAATCCAAGGCTGCCTGGCAGCGCACCCGGCTCATGCTCACACGCAGTCGCCGCAGTCATTTCTCACCGGACAGCTGCCGGGTCACGTGACTGGTGCAAGTGCAAAAAACTGATGCCATTTTATCCAGCTGACTGCTCTGCTTTTAATTCCGATTTTTCTGCTTTTACTTCTTCGCTGCCCATCTCGTCTGACCTGCAACCTGACGCCTGGAGTGCTCTGCTCAGCGACGACCCAGACCGCGACTTTCTGATGCAAGGCGTCGTCAACGGTTTCGCTCTCACCAATGCTGGCCAGCCACCTTTGACTTCGTCCAGGAACCACGCCTCCGCCCTGCTGCACCGCTCTGCTGTGGAAGCCCAGGTCGAGGAGGAGCTGCGCCTTGGGAGGTACATCCGGTGGAGCGGCCCGATCAAAATCAACCCCATCGGTGCCCTTCCCAAGTCCGACGGGCGGGTCCGCCTGATCCATGACCTGTCCTATCCGACCGGCCAGTCTGTCAACGACTTCTACGACCAACAGAAGCACATCAAGTACTGCACTGTCCAGCAGCTGGTTCGTCATCTCCATCCGGGACACTACATGGCCAAAATTGATCTCAAAAGCGCCTACAGGTCCGTGCCAATCAGGCCTGCTGACTACCGGCTCGTCGGCCTCGCCTGGCGGTTTGACTCGGACAGCCAGGACAGTCTGCTCTGCGACACCAGGCTTCCCTTCGGCGCCAAAGCTGCTTGCGAAGTTTTTCACCGTCTTTCAGCCGCCGTTACCCGGCACATGCACCGGCTTGGCTTTTCTGCTACGGTGAACTACCTGGATGACTGGGCAGTCGCTGGGAAATCCGAGTCCGAGGCTTTCGCTGCTTTCAATTGCCTGCTGGACATCTTGCAGCGCCTCGGCTTTGCCATCAACTGGGACAAGGTTGTCAGGCCTACGCAATGCATCGACTTCCTTGGCGTGCGCATCAACACCGCTACCGGCACCAAGTCGCTGCCCGAGGAGAAAGCTCTCGAGACGACAAAGCTGCTGACTCAAACCTGCTCGGAGACTCGGGTGCACATGCGCTCTGCTCAGAAGCTGATTGGCAAGCTTGGCTGGTTCTGTCAGATTGTCCCTCATGTCAGAGTCTTCCTGCGTCCGCTCTTCGACTGGCTGACAACTGCTGTTGACTGCAAGCTTTGGGTGACCGATGAGACCCGCGCCAACCTGTCCTGGTGGCTCAGAGCCCTGGCTTGGCTCCCCCCGGTGCCTTTGTGGCCGCGCTTTGATGAGGAGTTTGCCATGGAGACTGACAGCAGCCGGTCGGGCGCAGCCGCAGTCATCTGGGGTGCCGAGAGTTGCTGGAGTGTCATCGACTGGGAGCTGGACTGCGGTGGTGTGTTCAAGGATGTTCATATCAACTTCAAGGAGGCTCTGGCACCTTTGCTGATCATCCTGCACCGTCGCTCTCAGCTAAAGAACTGCAAGATTGTCATCTACACCGACAGCACCGCTGCGGCTGGCATGATCAATCGACTGAGCTGTCGTGACCCGCGGTTCCTGCAGGTGTACCAGACTGTGGCTCTGCTGTGCACCAGGAACAGCATCAGTTTGGAGGCCTTTCACCTTCCTGGTCGCATGCAGATTTTTGCTGATGCCGCCTCCCGCATGTTTGCCTCGCAGTCTGAGCTCATTAACTTTTGCTGCCGCTACTACCGTACGCTCGTGATCTGCCCGCTTGAGTTCGCGTCGCACGCGCTCTCTGCCGCTTCCCAATCTCGCCTCCTTTTGCAGGTCGCCCTCGCCCTCCGGAGACGCCGCCCGTCCGCCGCGCTGTGTCTGCCAGACACCTGTGCCGCCTCGGCCTGGCGGAGAACTCCTGGCGATCCTACCTCAGCCAGCTGCGCTCCTGGGAAGCCTTCTGTGTTAGCGCAGGCCGCCCTTCATCTCCAGCTGACGGTGACCTGCTCTGCCGCTACATTGCGCACCTGGTGAGCACCCGGCTCCGGTCTTTCTCTAGCCTCCGATCCTACATCCATGCCGTCTCTTTTCTGCACCAAGCCACCGGCGCCCCCGACCCAGCGAAAGACTTCACCGTGCAGCTGGCCCTTCGCGGCGCCAAACGTCATCTCGGCCTGCGATGCAAACAGGCGAAGCCGCTGACCATCGAGCACCTCAAGAGCATCCATCAGCAGCTCCCGCGCTCCATCTCAAGCGCAGATCTCAGGGCCGCCTTCTGGGCGGCTCTTCTGGTGGGCTGGTGGGGCATGTTGCGCCTTGGCGACTTCCTATCGACCCGCGGCAGCCGCTCTGTCTCACGGGCCTGCCTGTCGGCTTCACCTGGCTGCTGGAAGTTGACCCTCCCTAAGTCCAAGACCAACCAGTTCGGGTCGACGCCGCATGTCGTTCTTCTGCCACCTGTTCAAGAGTCACCGCTCTGCCCTGTGCGCGCTCTACTGTCTCACCTGCACCTGTCACCAGCCAGCGACCCAAGGGCGCCGTTCTTTGGCTACGGCCACGGAGGCGAGCTCTCAGCCAGCCAGTTCATCAGCTGTCTTCGTGCGTGTCTGGCTGCGTGCGGCCTTCCAGCTGCTGGTTTCTCCGGCCACAGCATCCGGCGTGGGGGTGCCAGCTTCTGCCATCAAATCGGCTCGTCAGAATCAGACGTTCGGGCTCTTGGGGGCTGGAGATCGGACGCTGTTCTCCGCTACTTTTCTGCCAGCTCTGCCCTGTCGCGCCGCCAGCGCTCTGCTTCTTTCATGGCTTCGCAGCTGCAGGCTGCGTCCACCTGACTGCCTTCCCGCTTTTACTCCTTCCCTTCCCCATCATTGGGGTTGGGATCCGCTTTCTCGGCCGCTGCCTGCTTTTCGCAACTGACTTTGTCTCGTTTGGCTCCTTCCGGCGTGTTTAATGCAATCGTTACTCTCTGAGTAAGGGGTGTTAGACGCGCCGGAGGGTGCCGCTGTACATATCGCTGTACTTTGGCGGGGGGTTGAGGTGTGGGGGTTGGCCACGCCAGCCAGCTTAAAGCCTCTGCACCCGGCCCGGCTTGGCTCCGCCGCCATTTCTCAATTTTTTTATCTTCTTTTTACAAACCAGTAAATATTAACTCAGTTAAACTAATAAATAAACGCTTCGCTTGATCCACTGGGATCCGCTTTCTCGGCCGCTGCCTGCTTTTCGCAACTGACTTTGTCTCGTTTGGCTCCTTCCGGCGTGTTTAATGCATGCACCACTATCTGCAGCACGTCAGAAATGTCTGTAACACTCTCACCCATGATGTTCATTATGGTGACGTCAGCTAGCCCTACGGCCATTGTTGCCAGCTCATTGTCTCGAGTCTTCACGCCCTCACCGAGTTCAGGTGCCCGCAATCCTTCCGTGTCGATGACGACGATGAAATCTACTGGCAGTCCTGATTTGTCTTTATTGTTTTTCACCAGCTGCATGAAGGCGCCTCTGGTGCAGCGTCCAGCACTGACTGGCAGCTGCAGACCGAACATTGTATTGAGCAAAGTCGACTTTCCCGAGCTCTGAACACCCAAAACTGACACCACCAGAAGTGTCTTCTTGTCGACTGTATCGTCTAGTTTTTTCAGTACAGCATCGATCCAGTCAATGGCGACAGAGCTGGCTTCACCATCGATCAGCTCTAGAGCGTGTCCGTGAAGAAGCAGCTGAACGGCAGAACTGAGGAGGCTGCTTGTGAAGTCTTGGTTCTGCTTTGATAGGCTTTCACTGCTCACAATGGCCTCGTAAACCTGTGAGAGCTCACGAAACACATGCTCAAGACCAAATGAGTTTTCCTCAAGCTCATCTTCGTCGCACCGAGCCGCAATTTTATCATCATTTGGCAGAACCCGTGGAATCAGTTTTCCTGACATACTGTTGAATCTCTGCCTCATGTACAACAAAAAAAGTTGAAACCTGCTGGATGCTAAAGACGCTTTTGCAGTGAAAGCCATCATGAAACTCCCCTCTCTCTGCTGCTTTTCAATGCACAGGCGCTGTTTCTGACGCAGCTCTCGCACTTCCTCTTCGATGCTGTCCACCCATTTGACTCGCTGGTTTCCTGTCAAGTTTCGTTTTCCTCTGAGTTTTTCCTTCATTTTTCTCGAAATTTCATGCCATCCATTTTTGTGCAGAGGCAAAGCTACTTTTTTGGCCTCACTGACGCCTTTTGGCTCAATAATGTCAGAAACCATTTTCATTAGCTCCTTCACCTGATTCTCAATGCACCGTGTCTCCGAGTCCAGTTCATCAACCCACCAGCCTTGCGATTTCGCTCTTTCTGCCAACTGGTTCAGTGACATCCTCGGTATCGACTCATCACTCGCAGGGTATTTTATGGACTTTATGGCTTCTGAAAGAACACTCCTGAGTTCTTTGGTTAGGTCTGGTATTGGAACATCCGATCCTTCTTTAGTTTTGCATTTTACAATGGCAACCATCTTCTGCACGCTTTCTTTCCCGAGTTTCTTCGCCATGTTGCGCAAGCAGCTAGGAGTCTTCGCAGAATCGGTGACTACCAGAAGACGATACTTGCTTTCAAACTTTTTAGTACTTAAATTTTCGAACACATTTATCAGAGCAGTCTCAATATTTTGACGTTGCTGCTGATTCGAGTCATAATCACCAGGAAGCATCACAATCACGCAATTGGAAACTTCTGCCAGCAGCTGACGCTGCCGGTGCCACTCAAGCGCGTCTCCCCGCAGGTTCAGGAGGCAAACCGCATCCGGCACTTCTAAGTCCCCATCCGGCAGAATCCAGGTCTGCTCGATGCTGCCATCGCTCATAATTCTCTCACACTGAGATTTCTTTGTTGCACTGAACACTTCGTGTTTATCGTGAATGCATTTGTTGATAAGCTCAGATTTTGAAAGTGCATTTGTGCCTAGTCTAAGCACCGACACCACATCAAACGTATCAGAATCCAACGACTTCAGAGCGGACTGCCGACCACATGGATCTTTCGTATTGCGGAACTTGAGCACGCATGACCTGAGAGGCCAGACGAATAGAAGTGGCAAACTTGGAGTGAAGCAGCAGGCAACAGGTACAGCAAGTTTGCAGTCGAACAGTTTCTCTGCAACTATCTGCTTCAGCCGAGCATCGCAGCAAAGAAACGTGATCAGGAAGACGTCAGAGTGGAGAAGTTCAGCATGATCGGAAACGTCTGGGTTGTCATACACAGAATTCGATGATGAATCTGGTGTAGGGTGCAATGATTCGGGCTCTGAGTCATCATCATCAGACCAACCATATCCACTAGGTTCCAACTGTTTTTTATTACACAATGCTTGTTGTGCCTCTGAAACGATGCTCCTGAATGTCTTGTAGTTTGTCATGACGACTGCTTTCAGCATGAGCAGTGGCAAATCTTTAATATCCTTCACCAGAATCTGAGCTTCTAATTGCTCATCTCTTAGCTCCATCACTTCACCGAGGGAAATATTTCCAGGAAACTTGTCCTGCAGTCCAAGAGTCTCCAGCACTTCATTTTGCTTGTTTGTCAGCGATTCCAGACACAGTAAATCTGCTGCTGCATCCTCGTATGTACTGGATGTATTGCTCATAGTCCGCACTCTCTGCTCCCCCAACTCCACACGCCAACGTGAACCGTCTGACTTGAAGTTACCCAGCATTTTGTTCACAGCTTCACTTAATTTGCTCCAGTCGCCTGATGCCTGAAACGACTCTACTGCTTCTTGCACTTCAGGAGTCCATGAGTTTTGGCCATAGATGCTGAGTAGCTGCATAGCATTTGCGTTGTTACAGGAATCTCCGTAGCTATCAATGAGGAGTTTGAGCAGACTTAACTGTACGAATTCTGACTCTGAGCTTCTCTCTAGCGACTTCAGAAATTTAATTTTATCACCAAGCGCTTCTGTGAACTGCTCCAGCTTCTCCAGAGTGAGCAGCAGATCAAAGGCCTGTTCCTTCAGTTGAAATGAGTAGGTCCCCAAGACCAAGCTTGTAACGAACATCTCGCTGCGATTAGAATTTTCCCTCATTTGCTCCAGAAGGTATCTCACTGCTGCTGTAAGATCCTGCCTAACCACCTGAAGTATGTTCCCTTTGCCGATTGTCTGCTGAGCGATCGCATTGCGTACATCAGGTATAACTCGATCATGCATAAGATTCACGAGTTGTTCAGGACTTGTGACCTTGCTATCAGAGAGTATCGAATATTTCAGTGGATCAATAGAGTCACTGCAGATCAGCTCAGCAATTTCGAGTCTCAGTGGAAAGTCGCAGTTTCCTGCCATGTGCATCATGTGTTTTAGATGCGACTTTATCGATGTAGCCTCAATGTCATCAAACTGGTCTTTGACCTGCAGTAGAGACTGAAAAACTCTGCGTAGAGACGGCATGCCTGTCCAGCTCATACCTTTGCGCTCAGGAGCTGTGCGATCGTCGATAGCTTGCAGTTTGCTACACAGGATTTTAAGCTGACTTTCCCATTGGTGAGGAGTTAGCTGTGACTCAGTCAACTGACTGCACAGCTCCTTCAGAAATGATTCAGCTGAGGCGATAGCTTCGTAATCTTCGTCTATTGTCTGCGGATCCTCTGTAAGTCCAGTGAGCGACTGCCAAATGGATTTGAGTAAACGAGACAAACCTTTTGCGTCCTTAAATTTCTCTTCGCAACGCCTTACCAGAGTCCACACACCTATTTTGCAGTCACTTACCCGAATGACTGCCAGATCAGATGCCAAATGTGTCTCTGACTCACTTGAAGTTATTTTGCCGACCTCCTTAGTCTTAATGTTCACCTCCGACATTTCACTGTGATGCGATTCCGTCACACTGTCTCCTTGCAGCCTGTCGCGTTCACCGGATGCAGTTACTCCAAAGATAGCAGCGAAAGCAACTGGAAGGCAAGCATGCAGCTTCGAATTTGCAAGCCACTTGACTTCTTCGAAAGAGCGCTTTTTTTCACTTTGATACACAGCAGAAGTGATTGATGCAGCACCAAAATGAACAATGCCGCAGGTGGCGTGGCTGCCAAATTTTTTGAAGAACGCAGCAGTTGACTGGCTGACTGACTGACTGGCCTCTCCTCTGAGTAAGATCTGCGCTTCAATTTTCTGTAGCTCCTCAATCGCTGGTTCAGTTAGTTGCAGCTGTCTATCATTGAGACTGCAGGCTGCTGCTGCTTGAAACTTCACAATGCTACGGGAAAAGAACTGAATGGTTTGAAGTTCATCCTGACTTTTGCCATCCTCTTTTACAGAAGAAGTACCGAAGCCTACTGCACCTGCTATGGGCTTATCAACCATTTCTCCCTTAGCTTTGAGTGATGCCGACCAGCCCAATGATGCTACATTCTTTCTGAGTTTTTTGTGCTGCTCATCTTTGTAAGCATCCTTGTGATCTAAATCTTGTTCGAACTCAGGCGAGCTCGGACACACCTCCACAATGTTGACAAGCTGGCGGTCACATTTGTGCCATTCTTCATCCTCAAATACCCATCCCCTTTGTAGGTAATTACCTGATGCGGAATTCACATTCTGCAGAGGGATTTCGGATGACGGGCAGTGACTCGAAAGTTGCTGTTGCTGCTGTTGGACACTTTGATCGATTTTTTCCCTGATCTGCTGTTCATCAGAACTCAGCGAATCTGCATCCTTTTTAACATCTTGTCCCATTAGAAGCTGAACTTGCTTGTCTTTAGCAAGAACTCTGGCTGGACGAGTGTCACTCGACTGTCGATGTTCAGCCAATACGTAAGCTCGAGCTGCAGCCGCATTTCTGTCATCTTCATCGCCAGGACTGGTGCTACTCATGCCGAACCAAACTTCTGAGGCTTTTGCTTCGTTTGCTTTAGTCACTGAAATTCAAGGGGACTACTTATATTGTTGAAAAAATAGACGCGTCCCTAAAACTATTTTGGGTGTTAGGGGAGAACTACCGGGCACAAGAATTGTAGAGGTCGTGCTCCATCCATTAAAAATAAAAATGATAAGCTACATAAAGTCAATATCGCATACTTAAAGGGGGCTCCCCGATTAAAGTGAGCTTGCATGTTTATCAAAGACCACCAGAATTAGAGCCTGAAAGAAATATCAGCAGTGTTACATAAAACAATAAACTTTGCCGGCGTCTAAAACAAAACTGTTTCAAAAATGGAGGTGATGCATTCTTAGTGGAACATGTTTGCAGCTTGGATGTTGCAAGCTACAGCTGAGAGCCTTATAAGTTTCCTAGTTGGCCGCAAACTAAGAACCTTACATATAGTTAATATTATATTTATTATCCGCTCACTAACCCACTCAGCCTTCGCTGATCATCAGCCCCACTAACACGAACTACTCTGATTTGAATAAGTAAATTGATAATTGATAATTGATGATTATGTATCCCTAACTTAATATATTTATACAATTATTAAACCGATGAATTATGAATATTAACAAGCTAAGCAGTGGGGGGGGGGTAAGTCTGAGCAATTCCATCGCCTAGCACTGGGGCTGATTTAGCCATTACTACTCTATCTGATCTGCATATCTAATGCTAATTACTTAAGTGATCATAATCAAATTACATAGTCATGGCACGCTCAGTCTTACCCAAGTAATGAGCAGTAGCGAAGGCACGCACAGTAGAACTTGCAGATATTACAACTTGGAGAGTATGTAGAGTTTTTAGAGAATAGAAGGCAGTGATAATTTAGTCAAAATCATACTTATATTAATAGTAATTATTGCCCGCGCAGTTCCCAGTCATCTAGTCCAGCACCCCAGTCTTCTGCGATATTTCACACGCCCTTCCGTTCTTTCGTTCCCGTCGTGCGTCATCAGATGTCGCCTTCTCCAACTCGTTACCTCCTTCCAGACTCGATGACATCAGTTCCCAAGTTCCCACCGATTCTGAAATGCTTAACCTGCGTAAAAGATTAGTTGGCCCCCACCCCACAAATACCCTAATGGACCCTCAAGAGTAGCAAGAGTAGAAATACGGCCTTCGTTTTAATGGCTCGTAATATCCAGCTGTTCGCAATCAATAGGCCGTGTGAATAAACTGAGCAAATTCTCAAACTCCAGAAAATGCTCAGGTCAGTAAGAATAAGCTGAGCTCTTACTCGGGAGCAAATTTCTCAGATTCCTGAGAAAGTTCTCGGCTGCAGAGCAATTGCTCCAGTCAGTAAGAATAAAAACATGGTCATAAACAAAAGAGCGGAGCATTTGCTCAAAAAACGCTGAGGCAGCTCTAAAGCTGACTCAGCCGGTAAAAGCCACTGTGTTTTCATTTTTTCTCTTGTAAGAAATCTCTTGCTATTGCTTTAATCAGGCTCTTTTTTCACATGGAAGTCCTAGTCCATGGTCAAGCTTCAAGTGAACTCAAGCCTAAAGCAGTCAAGCTGCTGCTCAAGCGGCTGAGCAATTACTCTGAGTCTGAGTTTTTTGTTTATTCATACTGAATTGTTGCATCTGCTCGGATTCAGAGCATTTACTCAGCCTCGAGCAAATGCTCCAGCTCAGAGTGCGAGCATTTGCTCAAGAGCATTTGCTCAGTTTATTCATACGGCCTAATAAATTTCTGCTTCCTAGAGGCACATGCTATAGAAGAAATCGCACAATACTCCAATGCTAAATTTATAGACTTGTCGTCATAAGAAATTTTTGAAGTTCATTAACTCGAGCGTGCAACGCAAAGCCCACCTCCAAACACCCTGGTCCAGTGCTGGCCAATCCCAGCTAAAAAATTACTGCTTTAAATCTTTCAATCGATTCTTATCCACTTGAAACTCAAAAAACTAATATAGCGTTCGGATTATTCTTACTGCAGATTTTTTTCTTCAGGAGTCTCTCAGGAGCGTCTCCTGTGCAATCGTACGGCTGTTTAGTCCTAGGACTGGTGAAGAGTTCGCTTTAGCACATTAGAGAGAGAGAGAGAGAGGGAAAGAGAGGGAGAAAGAGAGAGCCAGAATTAGATCTAGTGTCTAAACGCACGAACTCCCACTTCCAGACCGTGAGTCTGGGAGCAGAATGTAGTGATCACTTACTATTGTGGGCTCCTCTTGTTGTCGGGCAGGTCTTGGAATCAAGGACTACTTAAGTAGAAGGACGCAAGACTCAGAATTGGTGAAAATTTCATTGGAGGCCGATTTTTCAATGCATCTCCTGTGTACGCTATTGATCGTAAGATGCTTATTTCTGCGCAGAATAGGCAGTAACATATGCCCTTTCATTTAAGACATCAATAAGTTGAACAATTCGGACTTGAAAAATCTCAAAATACTTGTCAACAGTACAGTCCTATATACCAAAAATCATCTAAAATTGCTACGTTACTACGTTACATTAGTCGTCCTTGCTTGGAATCGGAAGTCAGTCGAATATGAGAGCACTTTAACGAACGTAACAATTTAATCCGTCGACGTTAATGTATTCCTTGTGGTCAGCAATCACCGATATCCGGGATGCGCCCTAATAATAAAATCAACTCTATAACAATAACGAGGTCCTCCAAAAGGGCTTCTTCTACAATAGAAATAACAGAATCGGAGTCGTATGCCCTTCCCTGTTACTCTAGGGTACCAATAATCAATCAATCAATAATCGTCAAGAGTATCGGAATCGATCCAAGTGGATCCTATCCAATCCCTTAGTAATAGGGAGGCATTTAATTCAATGACTCAATATAAATCAATGGAACGAAAACGGCCGGCAATGACACAGCTCTCAACAATAAAATAACAAAAACTTCAACAAAGGCTAACCCATTGGCATAAAATTCTCTCAGAGATGTAGCCTCTTTCCAGTGGTGGTTCTGGATAAGTTTCAAGCTCTTTTGAGGCTTCTTTGAGGCTGCTCCGAGTCTGGGATTTCAGCTCGGATTTTTCGCTTATATTTACACCTAATTTGAGTCGAACTTGAACTCAAACCGGTTTTTTGATTAGGTCAAGAAAGGAATTTTATCATTTGACAGGTGGGGCTTTGAATTGAAAAGGTGAAAATAATTGGGTCGATTTTGCCATATTTGGAAGTTCCAAGAATAGGGTTTGAACGCGACATTTAAAATTTTTGGTTCTTAACATATTTTATTGTACTACTTCTAGTAGTCTGCTCATACTGTATTTTGGAAATCTCTACACTGGGGGGGGTCGTCACACACACCCTCAATTACCCAGCTAGTCCAGGATTAGCCAGGATTTTTATCCAGGGCTAGCCAAGGTTTTATTCATTATCTTGTTGGCCTTATTTAGCAGATTAACATATACTCTGACGTCAAACGTCAACCGTCGACAAGTACGAGTACTATCTGTGCCTTTATGAAGTCAAATCTTAAAAATAGTTTGACGGAAGCCGACGTGGTTGAAGATGAGCAAGTTCTACTGGAAGGAGTGACACTTGAGCAGTGGAGATTTATGCTACTCGAGCGAGAGCGACTGATCGAAGCTGTGTTCGCAGCGACATCTGTTTTTAAGAGTTGATTGAACCTCCAAGGGATCGAGATAGCAGTCGATAGAGACTTCGAATACATAGCATAACAATCATAACAAACATAACACTACAATACATAATAGCCTAATATATAAAGGGGAGGAGGGAAGTTGTGCTACGCTCGTACATGTAACGGAAACGGAGATCCGAGCAGAGAGCATAGGAGTCACAAAGCCCTGCAAAAGATGATCGATGGCAAGCAGAGAATGCCAGAAAGAGGACGGTAACAGGGGAATGCAGACTGACGACAAACACCAAAGAAGCAGGACAGGACTTGATTGACTGGTGTTCGATCAACAAACTCGCCAACAGTAACTCACCGTATAGAAAAGAGGAACCTACAAAGCCACAAAGAAATGGTACGAACAGGATGGTTTCATCATGAGGAAGCTGCGGAAGACAGGCACAAGATCAGGGCAATGAAAATCTACGCAACGGAGGAATTCGCCTTATCAGACAATAAACATCTCACGATTACCCTCACAAAAACACAGAAGAGAAACTCAAGAAACGGAAAGTCAAGAAAACTTGAGAAAGCATGATAAAGAGAAACTGAACTGGGACGAGATCGCACAAGTACTAACTAACCGATGCAACGCGGCAACAGAAACATGTAGAACAAAGAGGAAGACTATATAGCTAACCTTTAGTCAATCATCCATGCTAGAGAACTGAAAGCAATACATGACAAAATCAATTCATACTAGTCGAGGAAAGCAACATTCTAGCGGAATCGACTACATGAAAGGATATCAAAACAATCTCAAGAGGTGAGAAAAGAACTAAATATAAAACTAAAAGAATGGTGGAAAGAAATAATCTCAGAAAGTATCGCAGCGAGTGAAAGGGATAACCCAAGAATCATGTACAATAACAGGCCATGAAAAAACTAGTGCAGCGAAACAGCAGATTCAACACCAGTTCGAGATCATCTCAACAGAAGACGTTGAAGACCTAATTGAAAAATGTGATCCAAAAGATGCAAGGTGAAAATCCGTGAAAATTTGAAACTAACGGGGTCTTAAAAGATCCTCGGAGGAGAGACATGCGACGATGAACCTCATATCAACCGAAGAAGAGATTACTTGACTTGACTCAGCTGCAGGGGTTCCGGGCATCCGGACACTGCGCGGGAAGGCGTTGGCGCCCATTCCGCAAACCACTGGCGACCACGTGTAGCTGGTGCTGCGGTGTTGCGCAGGGAGGTCCAGGAGATTGATAGTCACTCGCCCGTTAGCCCTCAAGTAGCGCAAGAGCTGGCAGAAATAAAAACGTCAGAGAGGTCCGGGTTTGGGCCGAGGTTGGTGAGCCTGTCTTGCCAGAATAAAGGCGGAACATTCAGAGATGAAGTGCAGCTCCGCATTCTCAACACCGGAGAGGCAGAATGGGCATTCCTCTGTAAGCATTTTTCCTAGAGGTAGCGATGCCTGGCAAAACAGCCATGACCCGAGAGGAAGAGATTAAGCAAGCAATCAAGAAAGTAAAAGACTCGGTCCCAGGTAAAGATGAGGTCCGCTAGCTATATGTACATCAAAGCAGTTGATAAAAAGAGCAGGTAAATGGGAAGAAACTCTAAAAACAGGCAATGTTGGCAATTGGCAATCATGACAATGTTCAAGAAGGGCGATAGAAACGACCCAAAACAACTACAGAGGAGTGCGCTTACTCCTCTGTACTCCTTGGAGCTTTAATCCACCAATGGACAGCAGAACTCAGAATAATCGCAGACTGAACAGCTGGTAAGAAAAACTGAACATCTTCGACGAACATCAGAACTGTTTTAGACGGGGACGCTCAACATTGGATGCCGCACAGTGCTACTCGTACACTTATTGAAGAAGTCGGAGATAAGAAATCTTGCTCTTCTTGATGGCTCCAAACGGGCTGACTTTGACGAGGATAACTCTTCCGTCCCAGCTCTGATGCGCGACACAGCCGCTGGTCTTGACCTCCTTTTTGATCAGGGACTCAACCAGCGCAGGCAAACAGCAGTTGAGACGGTAGGCTAAGGCGGCGAGCGCGGCGTCGATCCATCAGTCTTTTTTGGACCCGAGCTTTTGCTGAACTGATGGGCCGCTGGCATCTGCCGTTGCTTTTGAAGAAAAGGCCGTAGATTGTCTGGCCTCCTGATGTTGGCTGGTTTCTTCCAGAATACATATTGCTGCTTTTTCTTCGCAGCTCGCCAATGATAAGTGTCGAAATTAAGGTTTAAAATCTAAATCCTTTAGAGACGACAATCGAGCTGACTGGACTCAAGCAGCTGGCAACTATACTATGAAAGTGTTTGGATCGGGCGGATATTTTCGCCGCTGCGTCGCTGTCTCCACCGGGAACCGAACGGCGACAGACGAGTCAGTCAGTGTCAATGGGATCGATATTGGGACCTGCAACTGAGCTAAGAAAAAGAGAATTGAAGAGGTTTCAGTTCAGTCTAGAAATTAATGGTTCGAGCATTTAGAAAAATAGAATTGTTATCAGCTATGAGTGTACCTGTAATAAGTGATTCTGACATGCTGATATTTTCAGCACTTGCCTTTAATACATATGTTCCCCAATTAATTTTAATTAACTTCTACGAGCTACAGCACAAATAGATTTTTAACGCAAAAAATGCAACCATTTCTGACTTTGCGCACTGCATGCCTCCATTTGATCTTCAGTGAGAGTTCAGTCTGCCATATCTACAATAGTATATGAGACCCGGTTTCATATAATGCACAAGGTTTATGTACACACAGTATGCTTTCACCTAATCCTGTTTCTATTTCCTGCTTTAGTTTTGCACAGATGCACTACGCTAGTACTCTACAAATAAATGTCTTTAAAAAAGTAATCGTCACTTCATTTGCCACAGACAAATAGGTATAGACAAAAAAGATACAGATACATGACAGCCAGACATAAGGACAGTCACGTCTGTCAGCCTAAGCCTATACTTAACTTCTCTAAAAGTGACGAACATAAGATAAAAATATATCGCTGATTGATGGCATTGGCTCTTTAGCGTTTATATTTTTGTCGCATATTAAAGCAAACAGATCTTATCCTATTTAGCAACTACACATCAGATCAAACTTTGGTAATTAAGCTGCACACTCGAGTCAGCCAGTTCACCTTCCCGCGATCGTTCGGGTAAAGCTAGACTTCGATTTTCGAAGCTCGACTGCCTAGCAACCAGTTTGCAGCTCCGTCTACGCTCAGCCAGCTCCTCTTCGAGTTTAATAATTGGAGCCTGGCGGAGGTAGGCCACGATCTCTCTGTCCAGGTCGTGCTTTGCTGCCCGGCGTCCGACATGCGACAAGATCATGAAGAATATGGCCATGGCGTACACTGTAACCACGGCAACCACGAATAGCATGGCTCCTTTATGATCGGAAATTTTGCTAGGAGTAAAGGACTCTGGACTGACAGTGATTGCTGCAGAGTGTCTCGGGACTGATCGCGCCGATTCTAGCAGTTCAACCAATCGATTGCTAATTGTACTTTTTGCTGGCTGACGAGTGCTTGATTGTTGATAATCAACAAATGAGTTCGAAATGTTGAGCAGCTGATGCAATCTAAGCCTAGGGTGCATGATTGAAACCTCTAATTGTAAAGGAGTCTACAGTTTCTACTGAGTTGAAATGTCGCAAATATATACTGCAGCATTTATTCACTAAACACACTGCAGTGTTCATGCAACCCATGTATGGTAGCACACATGGCTTTAGCTACTGAGTGCATCATGCATGCTGCAAGTGAAACTACGCTCGTAGTACAATTTCAAATCGCTGCACACGGCGCTAGATGTAATTTTTTTAACTGCGGATTGCATTTAACCAGTAATGGAAGCGCGCATTTCCTGTTTACTTCATCTATATAGCGACTGTCCGTCCCCTGCCTCTGCAGGACGTTTTGCTGCAATTTACGACTTACAGGAAAGAGGCGACACAAATTTTGTTTCTAAGAAACTTTATGAAGGCTGGTTAGAAATCTTTATTTGCCAAAGCAAGTTTTTCAGCTAGCTAAGCTTTTTAATTGAATTCTTAAACCACGGGGCTTGGCAAACTTTTTACCGCAATGGCCAAATAGAGAACCCGGCGTTGCTACGGGCCTGGAGCAAAAAAGGAAGGCAAGGAAATAAATGAGAGAAAAGAGGAGAGTAAAGGAGAGGAGGGAGGAGAGATGGGAGAGGAGAGAAGAGGGTACGAGAAAGGAGAGGAGAGAAAAGGAGAGATGAGAGGAGAGCTGAGAAGAGACATAAACCTTGAGCAGGCTAGATTGCTATTGTGAAGTTTCAAAGGACCCGAAGGCCGAAGAGGTTTTGCGGACCGCAGCATTTATAATATACAGAAGATGTCTAGTAAAAAATGCATCCAATAAAAAACCATCACTACAAAAACTTCTTGTACCGAAAAATAAAAAGTACCTATATTTGGATAGTATGGTACTCTTGTATTTTCTCTAAGAAACGAAGTGCCGGTCTGCTTGGCCTTCCATTTTTCCAACTTAACTTCCACGATATTAATTTTGAGTACATTACCTAACTGTTAAAGGTTTGACAAGCTAACGAATGCAGTCTTACAATAAAATTAAAAAAGGCAGTTACAATAAACTTGCCTTATTTAAATTCTCTGAACCAATTTAGGCAAAAGAGAAAAAACCTTATCAAATAAAGAAACTAACGCACTATATACTACGCGTTTATTGCTACTGAATCAATAGAAAATCAACTCAGTAGTATATGCAGTATAGTCATTCTATATAGAAAAGTTGGTACATGAAATATTATTTAACACGCAATTGAATCTTGAATAGGCGAAATTTATACCAAAACTTCTTTCTTACAACCCAAACCTGCAAGTAAGGAAAAATACAAGGGAACAAAACAAAAATTTGTGGCCACAACTTACCGCATGTAATTAAAAATACAGTCTCAACACAGCGGACATTAGTTGGACATTTCAGAATTGGTGACAGCAGAGTGAATGAAATAAATTTCAACAAAAGAAAACGCAGATTTCTTATATTTGTGACGAATTCAGTAAGGTCGCAATAAGGCTTGACAAGGAAACACATTGTACCCTGATTAAAACCATTCAGTTGCATATAGATTAAATAAAACTTTCTGTATTCAGAGCTGATTGAGAAATTGGCGAAAAACGTTTAAAACAAAATGTGCGAATTAAAACCAACACGGCCGTGTTTCATTAGGCATGCATAGAAATCTCTCCATGAGCTATATTTCACAAATATGAAATATTAATATAATCACCTATTGAGAGATCTAATTTAGGTCACTCTGAATACCCATTATGATATCTAATTTAGGTCACTCTGAATACCCATTATGATATCTAATTTAGGTCACTCTGAATACCCATTATGATATCTAATTTAGGTCACTCTGAATACCATTATGATATCTAATTTAGGTCACTCTGAATACACATTAGGGAGATCTAATTTAGGTCACTCTGAATACCCATTATGATATCTAATTTAGGTCACTCTGAACACATTAGGGAGATCTAATTTAGGTCACTCTGATACCATTATGATATCTAATTTAGGTCACTCTGAATGCCCATCATGATATCTAATTTAGGTCACTCTGAATGCCCATCATGATATCTAATTTAGGTCACTCTGAATACACATTAGGGAGATCTAATTTAGGTCACTCTGAATACCCATTATGATATCTAATTTAGGTCACTCTGAATGCCCATCATGATATCTAATTTAGGTCACTCTGAATGCCCATCATGATATCTAATTTAGGTCACTCTGAATGCCCATCATGATATCTAATTTAGGTCACTCTGAATACACATTAGGGAGATCTAATTTAGGTCACTCTGAATACCCATTATGATATCTAATTTAAGTCACTCTGAATACCCATTATGATATCTAATTTAAGTCAGTTAGAATAATACCTAAAAAATTAATTAGAAGAGGCATATCTAAAGATGAGCTTGTAAAAAACCACCAGTAAAAGTCAGTCAATCAGTAATACGCTCGTATCACTGTTTAATTAAAGCCCTGCCTTCCTCATTAGCAGCCACAGCAGATTCTGACTCATCCCTGCCTCGCTGGTTGCCAATAGCAACATTCTCAACCGGCTTATCCAACAGCACATTATCATGTTTTTTCTTTCTCCTAGGCG